>SMSR01015977.1:93848-118876 GCA_019453355.1 Ceratina japonica | reverse complement strand
ATATTCCAATATTCCAACATTCCAATATTCCAATATTCCAATATTTTAATATTCCAATATTTTAATATTCCAATATTCCAATATTCCAATATTCCAATATTCCAATATTCCAATATTCCAATATTCCAATATTCTAGTATTCTAATATTCTATATTGTAGTTAAATAAAATAGTATATTATATGTATATTAAATAATAATAAACTTTTCATGGAATATTATATTATATAATGATTTCTTGGAAGAATTGTAATATTTTTTTATTAAAATGCTAAGAAGTGTAAAATCATGTTTTTATAGATTCAATTTAATTGATCTTCAGTTATAATTAGTTTTTCCGTTGGGATAGCATTTTTAGCCAATTTGAATATATTTTTATCTCCAGGAACGATTAAGAGTTCAGGTTTTCTCTCGAAACAATCTTCTTTAAAATGAATGGAGCAGATACGAGCTATATAAATTAAATTAATTCATACAAATATCTTTGCAAATAGTTTTTAAAAATTAATTATATTGAAAAAGAAATTTACCATTTGTGAGGTTGAGGTTATCATTATTACATGCTTGAATCCATTTGTTAATTACTTCTTCGTCTTTTGGGAAACTAAAATATTTTACACTTGTATTTTTTGTGTTTCCATTCCAATTTTTACAAGACTTCACCGAACAACCTGGCATTTTACTAATATTTATCAAACAGTTTTCAAATCGTTGACATAAACAATATTCCAACATGGTGGAAGCTCGGAAGCCGCAATAGACGATAAAAGTGAGGCTGGCTTGGGAACACACCTCTTATGTTTACATCATGGTCGCAACGATATTACACGGGCACTGCCACCTTTAGTACACTGCTGTCTCCGCTGTCTCCTCGGCACGAGTTATCAGCACAGAAAGTAAATGCAGTAAATGTCAAGTGTAAGTGTAAACCAATGTCGTACGTAAACTGACGTAAAATTGACGGCTTATAAGTCGAGACATTGTCGTCGTTTAGAATTGCAATAAAATCGTCGTACGAATTACATTGAAGCTAGAAAACATTCGTTCGTCGTATGTACAAGACAAAGCTAGAGTTGCGTATCAAGTGGCGAGATTTAACGATAAATAGAAAGCGGATGAAAGATTGAAATGTACGAAGTGGAAAATTGCTGAAATTCGAGCAACGAAGTATCGCGGACCGTGTGATTTATGAGGAGACTCGGAGTACGAGAGATATCTTTTGTAAATTGGTATATAAATAAACATCTATACATCGCAGTGATAAAATGGATGTACTCGCGAAGCTACGGAACACTGTCAGCAATACAATTTCTAACACGGTTCAGAACACTGCTTACGGTTTATCTCAGTTGTCGAACGTTCTCCCTGGCAATCCCGTGACCAGGGAATTCGAAGTAACTGCCCACGTAGCTAGCGCCGGACCGTCCTTGCTGTGGAAAGTTTACAGCGGTTACAAGAAGTCCACGAAGCAGGAGGCCGCGATCTTCGTGTTTGAAAAACGAATTTTGGACAAATTGTCGAAGGGTGAAAAAGATTTGATACTGGAAACGTTGAAGAGAGGGGTCGCGCAGTTGACGAAGCTACGCCATCCCCAGGTCTTAACCGTCCAGCATCCGTTGGAGGAGTCGAGAGACAGCTTGGCGTTCGCGACCGAGCCCGTGTTAGCTAGTTTAAGTAATATCTTAGGAAACCACAACAACTTGCCCCAGCCGTTGCCCGTGGCGTTGAAAGACTATAAGCTGCACGACGTAGAAATTAAGTATGGCCTTCTGCAGCTCGGCGAAGGTCTTGCATTTTTGCACGGGGACGTCAAACTGCTGCACACAAATCTGTGTCCAGACACCGTCGTCGTGAACAGTCAAGGGGCGTGGAAGATTTTTGGATTCGACTTTTGTGCCCTGAATCAAAGCACCGAGGGCAAACAGCCTCGGTGGTCGTACTCAGAGTACGACGTCTCTGCTCCGTTCATGGCACAGCCGAATCTAGACTTTCAAGCGCCGGAATGCATTTTAGCGAGCAGCGTCACCACGGCGAGCGATATATTCTCTTTGGGAATGGTCGCGTACGTCTTGCACTCTCCGACGAACGCGCCTCTTCACGAGTGCAACAGAGACTTCTTCAAGTGCAAACAATTCTTGGAGAACTTCAAAAGTTCGACCGTCGTCGCCGACAGACTTCTCCCGATCCCGGAGAGTCTTCGCGACGCGGTCAAACTGATGCTGAACCACAATCCCGAACTGAGACCGGACGCCCATCAGTTCGTGAAGATCGAATACTTTACGGACATCGGCGTGAAGACGCTGAACTACTTGGACAAAATATTCCAGTGGGACAATTTACAAAAGTCCCAATTCTACAAAGGATTGCCGCAGCTCCTGAAGCAGTTGCCGCACAGAGTCATACTTCACAGGGTCCTTCCCGCTTTGTACAAGGAACTGGTCAACCCGCCGATGATTCCGTTCGTGTTGCCGAGCATAATTTACGCGATGGAGACCTGTTCCGTAGAAGAATTCCGAGAACACGTGCTGCCGAACGTTAAACCCGTCTTGACGCTGGACGATCCGCCGCAGATCAGTCTCGTACTGATGCAGCACGCCGATCTACTGTTAAAATTGTGCACGACGGAAGTAATAAAGACGGACATAGTCCCGATGCTGTTGCGGGCTTTAGAATCCGACTGGGAACAACTGCAAGAATTGTGCCTGTCGGCTCTGCCGGACATCGTATCGATGATCGAAGGGCCGGTGATCAAAAATGCGATCCTACCCAGAATGAAGAAAATTTGTTTACACGGAAAGGGAAGCAATAAGAGTCTCGGCGTTCGGGTGAACTGTTTGCTGTGCCTCGCAAAGATGTTGCCCAGCTTCGATCGGTGGATCGTCCTCGATCAAGTTCTACCATTCCTTCAAGAGATTCCACACTCGGGCGAGCCCGCGATTCTCATGGCGATCATAGGTACGAAATTAGATCGAGGGTGCTACCTTCGTAGAGTCGAAACTACTGACTGGTTACGTTTGTTGCGCTAGGTATTTACCGAATGTTACTGAATCACAGTAAACTGGGAGCGAGCAAGGAGATACTCGCGACAAAGATTCTACCGTTCTTGTTGCCGCTTTGCGTCGAGCAAAATTTTAGTTCGTCTCAATACGAGATACTCTCGAGCCTCGTGGTCGAAATGATAAATCGGGTGACGTCGGAACACAAAGAAGCTCTGCGACAACTGGACGCTATGCGTCGTCAGACGCAACAGTTGGACCAAGAACTCTCCCAGACTTCGAACGCTTACAAACGGATCAACGCGGCCGGCAACGACGCGAACGCGACGCCCGCAGTTTCTGCTTCTAACTCGGCTACGAGTTTACGGTCGCTGCAGATCGAAAACGGGCTGACGATGGAAGACAAGTTCCGGTACGTGAGTCAGAACATCGAGAAAGCCTTTGAAACGCTACAGCGTCTTCTTTACAGATTGATACAGCAGCAAGAAGTACATCAGAGATTGCAGTCTCAAACGCCGTTGATGCCGACGGTCGTTCAGCCGACCGCGAAACCTCTGGTGAAAGATTTGACCGACACTTTAATGAAATCTAATTTAGATCAACTGAACCTTTCCGTGTCAAGTCCAAAGCCCGACTATACGTGGAAATCGTCGTCGATCCCTAATCAGTATCCATCGTTTGGTCAGCAAGGAACGAGTATGCAGTTGAATCAGAGAGGAAGTACTTACGTCCCTAACACAGTTATACCCCGAAACAATATAAACTATTCGATGAACCAAGGAAACCTCCCGTACGCTCAATTAGAGTTCGATTCAACCGTGAATTCGAATTCGAATTCCAAATACGAGTTTGGTCCGAACATCAACACGAATTCCAACCAAAACGTACAAAAATTCCCCTGCGACGACATGATGGACCTTCTCAGTTAATAACTCCTGCGCGACGTAGCGTACGGCAATTGCGTTTATCGTTGATCACGTTATTGCAGTTCTTTCCTCGTTTCTGTTGTAAACTCTCAATGACCGCATGTATCTTATATGATTAATCGTTACTGCGCTTTAAGTTCCATCAGACAGTAGCTATTCCGTTTTTAAGTGAATATTTGGGCAAAGTATTGTGCAGAAAGATACCTTTGTAAAGCACAGAATTCTCGTTTATAACGCGATTTTATTATTTATTCGTCCTGCTGCACAGCAATAACTATCGTTATGTGAAATAATGCGAACTATTAAGAAACTTTGTAATCTTAGAGACCGTGGATACTCGTTCGCTGTAAACATTAATTAACGAACGTATTTATCAATTTGTTTTGGTATATATATATATATATATATATATATAATACGTCTATCGACTCGATTTCAAATTGTAACCTCGCCATGATTTACTTTATCCGCAAAACTCAGACAATTGTCGATTTATAATATGTAGGAATTTTGTTGGAGTAAATTAACACACGATTTGATTAATCCAAAACAGAAGCTTTTACTATAATTAATACGAAATTTAAATTAACCTAAATCAAATTAAACTGATTACACTATTGACGCGTGGTCGACTAACCTTAAACAGAAGAATCAACAATTAGAGGTTTTTTACTTCCGATATTCCGGTAGATCAACGCGGTATCACGATAAATTTCGTAGATCAAACGAATTAACGAATTTTATCGTCTAATTATCGTAATGTCTTATCACTACATAAACCAGTCTATTTTATATCTCAGACTTGGTCTCGTGTTCGGTACGCGTCTTCATCGACGCGCGTCGTGTCGTTGTCCACAAAGTGGTTTATAAAGTACTCATATACAAAGCTTACATATATAAAAATAAATATACGATCAACAACCTCGTTAAATCGTTCTTTTCAATTTACCCTCGTGTTAGTGTTGCATCATACACGCACGTGTATATAAACACGTGAAAATGCGCGTACAAGAGCAGGAACAGGAACGTCGAGAGGAGGAGGAGNTTTACTAAAAATATTCTGCGGCACGTTTAAAAAAAAAGGGTGAATGAAAAGTTGTAAGTACCGTCGGAAGCTAGTTGGATTTGAAACGCGCAGCCGGGATCGTTGGGGTCCTCCGCCTCGCACGTAACGTTTCCAAACTGATCGACCGCCAAGTAACGGTCCAAGTGAGATCGAAGGTAGACTTGTTGTTCGCTACCCTCTAAAGTCCATAATTGTTTCTTTTTTAAACTGGACCCGTTTGCGTTGATTTTAAATCCAAAGGTCTCGGCGGTCAAATATTTGAACTTTCCGTTTATTAAACCGACCTGCGTGAATCGGACGAGCGTTAGAGACGATCGGACGTTCGATAAGTCGTAGAATCAGATCTTAGGACGATTGATAATTACCGTCCATCCGGATTTCTCGATTGTGCCTTCGGAACCNAACCTCGCCATGATTTACTTTATCCGCAAAACTCAGACAATTGTCGATTTATAATATGTAGGAATTTTGTTGGAGTAAATTAACACACGATTTGATTAATCCAAAACAGAAGCTTTTACTATAATTAATACGAAATTTAAATTAACCTAAATCAAATTAAACTGATTACACTATTGACGCGTGGTCGACTAACCTTAAACAGAAGAATCAACAATTAGAGGTTTTTTACTTCCGATATTCCGGTAGATCAACGCGGTATCACGATAAATTTCGTAGATCAAATGAACTAACGAATTTTATCGTCTAATTATCGTAATGTCTTATCACTACATAAACCAGTCTATTTTATATCTCAGACTTGCTCTCGTGTTCGGTACGCGTCTTCATCGACGCGCGTCGTGTCGTTGCCACAAGCCACAAAGTGGTTTATAAAGTACTCATATACAAAGCTTACATATATAAAANCGAATTAACGAATTTTATCGTCTAATTATCGTAATGTCTTATCACTACATAAACCAGTCTATTTTATATCTCAGACTTGGTCTCGTGTTCGGTACGCGTCTTCATCGACGCGCGTCGTGTCGTTGTCCACAAAGTGGTTTATAAAGTACTCATATACAAAGCTTACATATATAAAAATAAATATACGATCAACAACCTCGTTAAATCGTTCTTTTCAATTTACCCTCGTGTTAGTGTTGCATCATACACGCACGTGTATATAAACACGTGAAAATGCGCGTACAAGAGCAGGAACAGGAACGTCGAGAGGAGGAGGAGATACTGAGATACCCTCGTATACATACGTGCCGTAAATATACGTCTGGAAACACGTGGTGATACGTTCGTACGGCTCGTAGGGCGTCGTGTGGAGATTTATAATATTTAATAAATAATACGCGCGTTGTGAATNGAGGAGATACTGAGATACCCTCGTATACATACATACGTACCGTAAATATACGTCTGGAAACACGTGGTGATACCAGAGAATCTCTGGTGATACGTTCGTACGGCTCGTAGGACGTCGTGTGGAGATTTATAATATTTAATAAATAATACGCGCGTTGTGAATAGTATAATAATAATAAAACGTTCGTGTGACAATTGGAAGGAATTCGTAAATGATGAGAACGTCCAAGTCTCACGCAGTAAGGTTAAATGAAGAATTGCGTTTAATCTGAAAAAGTAAGAAAACTATGAAAATATAAATCTAAGAATTAATAGTGAAACTATTTTTATACAATGATTGTGTAAGAGGCACGATTTGACTCGCTCAAAATCGTTTTGTTGTTCGATATAAATAATTCTTTCCATGCTTTTTTGGTGATGTTTCATCGCAATACTCGGTTCTTACAAATCGTTACAAGAAATGTTCGTAGCTCACACGTGAGGTCTAAGCCACGCTCGAGGGCGTCGAATAATGTGAATCCTCATATTTACAATCTAATAGCAATGCAACAAAAGAAGCAATTGAAGAAGGCCCAATCGCACTACAACGCGAGACTAAAGGTATACAATTTTTAAAAGGGTACAGACAAGTCGAAAAAATGTTGAACGACTGACGTACGTTATCTTCTTTATTCGCGGCTTACCTATAACAGCCACTTTGTTCCCTCGAAAGCGGGACAAAATTGGCTCTTTTCTCACGCGTATACATTGTTCCCGCAAATGCGGGAGATAAAGTATTTAATTACCGTTGGTGTGTAATGTACTATTATGCTTTGAAAACAGGTCGTCGGTAGTGGAGCACCTGGAATCCCAGCTTGCCTCTACCTCATATCGGACCACTCGAATTACTTGTTTAATTGCGGGGAAGGTACTCAGCGTTTGAGCCAAGAGCATCACTGTAAATTATCTAAAGTAGATAACATATTTGTGACCCATCTCGCGTGGAAAAATGTCGGAGGGATTCCCGGACTGCTCTTAACGGCCCAAGACAATGGATTGACCGAAGTGAACATTCACTGTTCCGAGGGAATAGACAGTTTTATAGACATAACCAAGTCCTTTCTCAACTTTCCAAAACTAAAGATCTCTTATCCTTGCAACGCCGAAACGACAGTGTACAATGACAATGTGATGTCCGTTACTTACGTTCCCATAATGAAGTCTGTAAAATATAGCGAGGAAAGTGGCTCCGACTTGGTTACTAGGACATGTCACACGAACGTAAATGGTAAAAGAGTCGTCGACGAGGAGGCGCAAGAGGAAGAAGAGGGAAGAGCGGAGAAAAGAATGAGAGGCATTTCGCGCACCATGTGTTATATCTGTGAGGTACATCCGAAGCGTGGAAGACTGTTGAAGGACAAATGCATAGAGTTCGGCATAGCGCCTGGGCCTCTTTACGAAATGTTGAAGAAAGGATTGGACATCGCCAAAGAGGATGGATCGATTGTTCGTAGCAGAGACGTGTGCGACCCGGATCGCCCCAANCAATCGTTAATAGTAGAATTGCAAGAACTGGAAAATTCGTTGTAACTGAAGACTTACCAATCGGTCAAGTGTTGAATAAAGAATAAATAATATTTCGAATGACACGCGTAAATTAAGGTTTGTCAATTTTAATTTACACAATGNAAACCACTTTTATAGGTATTTAATACATTAAGTAGAATAATTATGATCATCGACTGGTTGACGACGTATTATCACTAACACGGGGACGTAATCGTTTAGTCGCCGAGTGTCCTACAGAGGAATATTTGGATTCGTTCGTGAATCAACCTGCCTTCCTCAAATATCAGCAGTCGACCAGCGAAGAGGACAGAGTACTTTGTATATTTCATTTCACTCCCGAGAAAGTTTTCAACAGCGAACAGTATCAAGATTGGTTGAGGAAATTTTCGGGAGCCGAACACGTCGTTCTGAACGACGAGAACACTTGTTTGGGCAGCGAGGCCGTCCACAAGAATCAGTACGTGTTGAACATGTTGCATCCCGAGATATTTCCGTTGCTCAGCAGGGACTGCTTCAGAGAGGACAAAGAGGTAAAGTATCGAATCACAGACCGTACGTTCTTACGTGTACGTATCTCCCATTCGATCGTTCTCCGATATCGAATGACTTCAGGTCGACGACGATCGCATTCATCGCGGAAGAGCGTTGCACACTATCGAAATACGACCGGAGCCGGGCCAGTTGACGCTCCCCCAATTTCACAATCCCGCGCAAACGTACATCGACGAGATCCTGCAAATTCCTGAGCTCGCAAACGTCCTGCAAGAATTGAGGACGAACATTAGTAAAAAATCGGCCGAACTTAATTTGGACGACATCGCAGACTATCCAAGGATCGTGATGCTGGGCACTGGTTGCAGCGTACCGAACAAAGTGCGAAACACGAGTGGCATTCTCTTGCGAATCACCGAAGACAGCAGTATGTTGTTAGACTGTGGCGAAGGCACTCTCGGCCAGTTGATCAGGTTCTACGGAGTCTCCAAGAGCAACGACATTTTACGTAGCATTAAAGTACGTATGTTATTCGTTGTTCTACGCGCATTTGATATAGTTACTTTTTCTGTGTGAACTCTCGATTTTAGGCCATTTACGTATCGCACATACACGCGGATCATCACTTGGGACTCATCGGTCTGCTGCTGAGAAGGAAACGAGTGACGAACGACATGTTGCATTTACTGATACCGAAGTGTATAGTACCGTGGCTGAACTTTTACAACGATCGCTTCGAGTCGATCGGTCAGCAGTACGCAACAGTGAACAATTCCGATTTTTATCTAAACCATCACCTGTTACCCGTGTCCACCGAGTCCTTGCTTTACAGCGCACTGAACGTTAAAGAGATCAACACAACTTACGTGATGCACTGTAAATATTCGTTTGGTATCGCCATCACTCTCAAGGACGGCCAGAAAATCGTCTACAGGTAAGATTAAGGATAACACGGTGTTAAGTGTAATAAAGTGTTCGGGATGAATACGAAATACTGTTCCAGTGGCGATACCATGTTCTCCCAAAATCTTGTACAACTGGGACAAGACTGCGACTTGTTGATTCACGAGGCGACGATGGAGGACGGCCTCGAAAAATTGGCGAAACGTAAACTACACGCGACGACGTCCGAGGCGATCAACGCTGGCAAGTTTATGAACGCGAAATTCACGTTGCTAACGCATTTCAGTCAGCGTTACTCGAAGATCCCCGCGCTCCCGGAGAAGGAGTCGAACGTCGGACTCGCTTACGACAACATGGAGCTGAGATTACCGCAATTACCTCTGCTGCCCCTTTTCTATCCCTGTATCAAGATAATGTTTAACGAGTACAACAAAGTCACGAATTGAGAGTACAATAAAGATTCCGAAGTGGGCAGTTATAAATAAACAATATTTTGATAACGACGATCACACATTTCTTTTTACGCGGAATGATCGAGGTGGAACGTTCTCAATAGCAGAATTTATTGCTTACATAATACACTTACTTTGTCCCGCTTTCCTCTGTACGATAAATAATATTATATAAATTATACAGACAGTAGTTTCGCCGAAGTAACGACTAATCGTTTCGAGTCTCGTTTACGTATATAAAAAATAGAGAGCAGATGAAAAAGTATGAAAAGGTAAAAAGCATATCAAAAAATAATTTTTCTCCTTTGTTGCGAAAAGGGAAAAATTTTGACTTACGAGCTAAATGTCGATAAATTACACGCCCGCAGAGCATTTCTAATAGTAGTAGTAGTTTATGATTTTTCGTCGTGCGGTTTATGTGATTCGAGCGCGGGCTCCGAGATGAATGAGATTAGTAGTTTTCGTTGAAACGTTTCGACACCATTGCACAGCGAACGGAATGTGAATTTTTCTTAAATAGAAAAAGCGTGTCGTTCAGATTAATTCGATTATTGCATCGATTTTTCTCAAAGGCATGTACAACACTAGATAGCAATGACGTATATATATATGTACTGATCACGTACTTGTGCGTGTTTTTGTATATAATATATATGTGTATCGAACGATTGCTTTCGTCGGCCTATTGAACTCGAAAGTAGTATATGCTGTCTAGTGTGTTCGGATGCTGTAGAAAAATTCAAATATTAAGTATTAATGTTAATATATTAATACAAAGACTAGAAAGCTGATCTTTTAAACACTTAATCGATCGGCTACGTTGTTAGTGTCGATTAGTTCGTTTCTCGAATTAAATACAATAAACTTTCTCACTCTAATCAAGTAACGAAACAGTTGCCAATCGTAAAAGTTTAATTATTAATCGTTAATAGTAGAATTGCAAGAACTGGAAAATTCGTTGTAACTGAAGACTTACCAATCGGTCAAGTGTTGAATAAAGAATAAATAACATTTCGAATGACACGCGTAAATTAAGGTTTGTCAATTTTAATTTACACAATGAAATATTGCTCGACTTTTTCCTTGTTGGGTGATGATGAACCGTGTTAGATCTTTGTTCGAATTATCACGATGTAATAATCGCTAATTATTCTGCGAACATGCGAACGATCAGTCTTGTACGATATTCCGTGTGGACAGTTAGTAAAGATTGTAGTCAGAAGTGTAAAAAAAAGTTGGAGAAATTAATTCGACGAGGTACTTTCTAATTAAGTACTCGGTAGGAGCTCTCCCCGTATTTCGTAAATATTATATTAGATTATATTCGAAGCTATAAAAAGGGGCAGTTGGATTCTAGCCGTGTTCTTTTAAACCTTTCATCCGAAGTAGTGTTCTATTGCTGCTGCTTCTCTCTTAATATATTTTTCACTAACAATATATACGCGTAAGTAAACGTGAAACCCTGTAACAAACTATTCGATAATATAACGTTAAATAGTACAGTTTTAAATAGAAAACTCTAAAAAGCATACTTGTGATATACCGAATCGATGAAATCTTAAAAGAACACGACTCGGGATATTCGGTTTGGCCGATTAAAATTCCCATTTCGTTGCGGACTCGTAATCTGTGTCGCCGAGGCGCAGCGCTCCGTTCTTTCCTGCGGTGAGATATCTGCCGTCCGTGTGTTTGATACAGATGCGAGACGGTTCCCGCAGCTCCAGATAAAAACCGTCGGAAGGCATGTCCGAGTCGACGGTCACTCCCTCGCTGTCCGCGTGCCAGTATTTGCCGTTTTGACCTGAAACGCAAACGCGACTCGTGCGTTCAATTGCGAACGAACACTTCGTTCCCCGAGAGAACTTCTGAGAGTATAAAATCTCACCTTTGAATCTGACGATTCCGCGTTCGCATCTCTCTACTCTGATCGTCTCGTAGACAGCTTTGTTACATTCTAATTTCGGACTCGCCGAGCTCTTGGGTCCTACGAACCCTTGTTCACACCGTAACACCAGAACGGGCCTGTTCATCAAGTAGAAGTAATATTTGCTGGCGTCGGAGTCCAGCCCGTTCACGGAGTCCGCGTTCGCGTAGAGATGTCCGGAGCGCTTCGTCGCCAAGAACTTGCCGTTGTTGGCGCGTAACGCGACCGTCCCGTCGTCGGACTGCCATATCAAGTCGAACAGAGCGTTGGAAGAACGCTTGTGCTCCGACGCCTGGATCCCGCCTCCGGCCTCGAGACTCCAGTAACGGTCCTGCATGGTGCGCACGTACCATCTCTTGGTCACGCGATCGAACTCGAGTTGAAAAGTTTCGTGTCCGGAGATCTCGTCTTGGTTGGCCGTCACGTCGACTCCTGGAATCGCGATCGTCAAAGAGAGAATATTTAATGAGCGACGAGAACACTCCTGGAGAGAGAAAAAAATCCTCGTTAAAATCGTTCGAGAAGAGAGCTACCTTGTTTCACGGACACGTATCGCTGATTCAACGCGGCGACAAAGGACGCTTGCGGTAACGACTCTTCCAGGGAGAACAGCTCGTCTCGCGTTACAGTCGTCGATCTCGATTTCAGGACAGCCTTACTTCCGATGGGCGCCAAATACGCTCCGTACAGATCTCTTTAATTAACACCGGAATCGTTTCAACGCACCGTAAAATTATAACGATATCGAAACAATGTAACAATACGAAGGGACGTGCACCACGGCGTTCGCAAACGTCGACGAGACCTACCTGAGTGCGAGTAGACCGGCGTGAAATTCGGCGGCGTAGAGACAGTCTCGCGTACAACTGTCCAACAGTTTACCGTCGCGCGCCAGATACTTATTGTTGCAAGTATGTAGAGCGTAATGACCGCCGACGAATTTATCGTGGCTATCGTCTTCCATAGAGGAAGCTCGGAATTCTAGAGTGAAGAGGGTATCCTCCCCCCAAGGAACTGGTGCGTCTACGTGAATCTCGTCTTGCGTCGCGCTCAAGTGAGCGAATCGTTTTCTCCCCGCGGATTTCAGATTCACCTAAGTGGATTTTCGTTTAGAACGTCTAATTCGCATTTGTTAAAAACGGATTCGGTCTCGGAGAAATACGGGAGATGTCGAGAGCTTACTTGAGGCCTGGCGGCGAGGTGTACCAGCCAATATTCTGCTTCGCCCGGAGCTTTGGCCGTGCATTTCAGTTCGTCCTGGCTAGAACCCAGGAAATATCCTCTCTGAATATTCTTCAGAGCCCATCGTCCGCTTCCTAATTTTATTTAAGAATACGCACGTTTTACTAAAAATATTCTGCGGCACGTTTAAAAAAAAAGGGTGAATGAAAAGTTGTAAGTACCGTCGGAAGCTAGTTGGATTTGAAACGCGCAGCCGGGATCGTTGGGGTCCTCCGCCTCGCACGTAACGTTTCCAAACTGATCGACCGCCAAGTAACGGTCCAAGTGAGATCGAAGGTAGACTTGTTGTTCGCTACCCTCTAAAGTCCATAATTGTTTCTTTTTTAAACTGGACCCGTTTGCGTTGATTTTAAATCCAAAGGTCTCGGCGGTCAAATATTTGAACTTTCCATTTATTAAACCGACCTGCGTGAATCGGACAAGCGTTAGAGACGATCGGACGTTCGATAAGTCGTAGAATCAGATCTTAGAGCGATTGATAATTACCGTCCATCCGGATTTCTCGATTGTGCCTTCGGAACCAACATTTTCAGAACCGTTAGCCTGCATTATACCAGTCGGATTCTATCTAGTTACACGTGCAGCGAAAACCGTTCGAATTTCTTCTGCAACCAAAGGCGAACACCGTGCGTAAATATATGTATAAAGCTTCTCACTTTACACGAAGCGTTACGTTCCTCAGCAATAAATTGTCTATCTCGTTCCACGTAATCCTCGAGAGTCGTCTAATCGTTTTTCATCTTGTAATCGAGCCGCGTAAAATTGTCTCACGCGAATATAAAATTTTTTAATAAAAGAAACGATTCACGACGTGTAGTTTTCAACTAACTCGAACCATGGACAGACATAACTAAATACTTTTGTCCCGAAATATTTTTTCTCGCAACCGACATTTTATTTTCATCCCTCAACTTGGTGAGTCATTTCTACGTGGTTTCCGGCTGGGTGGGGCCAAGTACCACACTAGGAGAGCGTTAATATTACCGTTTCGTCCTTTATCAACGTCCGCAAATAAACAGTACTACCTAATTTAATTTCCTCGTTACAATCGACACCCAGAATATTGATCCCTTTTCTTTTTTTTTTTATTGCACGAATTCCCAATACCCGACGACCTAATCGACTTTCCTTTGTATCGTTACGTCAAATAAATATTTTAAATCATCAACGAAACTCGATTAAATGCTTTCTATACAAAATTAATCAAATCAACTTAAGTAACAAAAATTCTATTAACGCGCGCGCATAGATTTTTCAACATTATTATCACGTTCAATCTCGAACATTATACAATTAATCATTAAATATTTTTGTTTAATCAATCAGAATTTCATTATATATTTTCTACTCTTAGAGTACGAAAAAGATTGTACAATAAAATGTATGCATGCGAAATCCTGCGCTTTAAACACCAATTTTATTCTAACGATTATCGGTCTTTACTTGTTTGACGGAAATGCTGAATTGCTCGATGTCGGGGTCCGTTTTAAGTAATCTGTAATGTGGAATCAATAACACACGATACGTCGGGCGAGCCAGCATGTAAACCGTCGGTCGTTCGGTTCGACAGACGTGTACATTTAAATCGAGATAAATAAACCAATTGACAGAATCAGTAGAGAACACGACGACGGGAAGAGTTTCGAACAATTGCCTGAATAAACCTTTGAAGCAGGAAATAAACGAGCAAACGGACGAACCGATGATCCGAGTATTTTCGAAATACGCCGATCTCCCACGAACTCCGATTTAAATAATAACTGAATTGAAACCGGTTGAAAGTATATGTATTAAAAGCGTGATTACGAAGCATAAATTACGATGTTTTACAACGAATTAACGTAATCCTGAGGAAGAAGAGCTCAGGCTCAGGCTCTCGCGTCACGTATTCTACGCGAACATGACGGGCAAATTCGATCTACCCCAATGTATTTGAGTAGAATGCCGTGCGCGGAGACAATCGAACGCGATATAATGGAAAATTCTTGAGAAGAAAGCGTTATGCACTTGTTGCCAAGTAGATCTACGCTTACCGGATTAAACTGGACGTGTGGGTGCTGGTATCACGGTAATACTAAAAACCGGCCGAGAACAATGCGGAAAGCAAGCGAGAACGAGTCACAAACGACGAATTATAGTCGTCACAATAAAGATACTCGGCGACTGACTTGACTCGGTTGTTCTCCTCCGTTTGTGTTAAGGATCCCTCAGGACTTTTAACGCAGGCGCAATATCCGATTGAACCGTGAAGTTCACTACCGTACACAAAACGCATTATAACTGAACGTTATCGTAATTTTCATCCTCGTCATCTTCGCGTTAAAAAAATTGTTTAAAAAGTCTGTTGCCGCGTATAGAGTAAAATGAACGTCGAGGAATTTTCACCTGTGCAAGGATACAACTGATTCTGATTGGAAATACGACGAACGCGATTGCCCTGGCTCTTCCGATTTATACGTCCCTGTAAATCGTGTAGAGCATCGCGCGTGCGCGGGTTTAATAAGGGGGCCGTGAACTAGAGGATATAGAACGAGGGAGTGGTGGGGTTTAGAGCATGCATCGAACTGTCGACTTTCCCGAGGACCGTGAACCGCGGATCGACGACCCTATTTTTGTGATCACCGTTTTCCCAATAACGTCCCGCTCGTCTCCTCTAATTTTATCCATTTCTTTTCCACACGACTCTGCCTCTCAAACACGTACTACGTACAAACGAATTCTCTTTTAATCAATAAGTGAATCTCGTTAAAATAAATTCGTTCGATTAAATTCATGCCTATATACGTATCGACTCGATAGTCTATTAGTCTAAATAGAAAATCGATAAGCATACGAGTCTTCCTCGAGATTTCACTCGAACGCGACAGGAAAAACGGACAAAATGAACGCTTAAATATGCGTCCTGGATTTTAAACGGTAATCACTATGCAAAAACATATAGGAAATATTGGAAACGAGCTGTTATACGAGATTCAATTCTAGATCCTCTCTTTGGAATGCTCTTTATTGTATACAACAATCCGCGGTCTGATTTGTAAATCACTCCCTTCGTTATACGTATTAGGAGCTTTGCGCGTGTAATTAGTGGTTCAATCTTAATTCGTTAGACAATTTACAGTTAAGCGATATACAGTTACTCCGTCCCATTTATGTTACGATATAGACTATCTGCAATAATTATCATTTCCGAAGGCAATTTAAGATTTCAGTTTTGGTTAACGGTCCGTTTAATTGATTTTGCAGACGATGAGATACGGTTCCTGTATACTTTGCATTCTTTCTATTCCTTAGTTCTATTGTCTTTTTGATTTTATATATACGCTGGAGGTATAGAATTCGACGATTCCCAGAAGAGTACTTCGTCGCTGAATAATCGAAAATTGCATTCTCATTTATTTCCAACGAACGTAATTGCAGTCAATTGTCCGAACTGTTGTAACTCGATACACACATCGAATATTATTTGATTCCAGTGCCGTCGTCGAGAATATCTGGGAAGAGCAGAGTGCAGAGTGTCAGAACGAGTACAGTACGTCTGTCTCTGTATTAATCAATAGTTACAAATACGAGTCTCGTCTACTTCGTTCAGGATACATCATGAAACTTTAAAGCGTATCTAACGAGGTTTACACTGATTTAATTCTCAAATCGCGGACGCAGAACAATTCTAAATTTCTTTCGATCAATCCAATTGAATTGGAGATTAGAATCCGGAAGCCCGCGTGCATTGAAATAATTAAAGGCACGCGTCTCGTTAACGAAACAATTGATAAGCTCGGACGAGCTACAATACGCGTGGGCAAATTACCTATACGTGGTTGCATATAAAACTGTTTCGTTGGTCGCAGAATTCGTTTTGCGATAACCTAGATGCGTTTAGCAATGTCGTCGAGGGAACTGTAACTGTTGAAGAGAAAGGAAGAATGAATAAAGAAGGAGAAGATGGCTAAAGTTCGTTGACCGTCAAAGAGGAGCCAGGAGCGTGACTGAAACCGTGACTGTGATCGTTATCCTGATCGCAGCCGTGGTCGTAACCATGACCGAGTTGCCTTCTTAAAAATCCTGCGCCTCCAAAGTTTTGCGTGTTTCAGAACATGTATACGATTATTCGCGAACGTTATAACGCGTACAACCCATGCGTATAAACGTTTGACTCGCATATCACATAAACGTATCTACTGTATATGTAGTGTGCAACGTGTCCATAAGTCACAGTCCTACGCACGTACCGTGTACTCGCGGCCCAAAGATTAGCAATAAAATTCTTCATACGAGTACGTTCAGATGAAAATGATCTCTCTTTATCGGAAACTGTACTTTACGTTTGTAACGATCGTTGCCACGACTTTGAGTATAATAATCTATCAGGTATACATCTTATAATTGATCTTCCTGCTAAATTATATATATTTTCGATTAATGAGCCTGTTGATTGTCTTCTGAAATCATGGTCGAATAATAAAACTGCTGATGTTATATGGATAGGTGTTTCTAGTTCAAAGTAACAGCACATTATATCGTTCAGGTATATGCACTGTGTTTCAATTAAACGTTTCTGCTCGTACGAGACGGACGCATCAAAATTCAATGTTTACTGTACGCTCGTGTCTTTTCCATTTTTTTTTTTTAGGAGTGCCCATAATCTTATGGTGGACTCCTTTCGGGAGCGACGGAATTTCGAGGGATTGCGGGAGTTACCGATGTTACTTTACGAGCAACAGGTCTTATCAGTATCATAAACAGACAAAAGTAAAGTATTAAACTATGTATTTTTAATTGAACGAGTTAGAAGTCAATCCATTCCGTTTACAAATCAATGTTATTTTCATCGAGTACAAATTGGCCGTATTCTCATTAGAAAATTAATCGGTCGATCAACGTTTGGCGGATCAATCGTTATAAACATTCAAGTATTAAACACGTGCAACGTGTTCGTGTCTCTTCCTTAACTAAATGGAATCATTGTTACGAACGTACGTTATTCTTGTTTTCAGAGTTTCCTCTTTTATGGTAGCAATTTTAAAGTTGGCGATTTACCAAGCTGGAAATCTGATCAAGTTCCATGGGGTTTGTTTCACGAAGAGTCGCCGAGGAACAATCCGATCTTAGTCCACGATGAAGCTCTGAATCTCTTTAAATACTCTTCGACGTTTAGCAGGTTTAGCGACGTACCTCTTACTCTCGTAGATTTACCTGGAATCAGGGAATTGTTAGGTGAAACACTTTTCGATTGCCGATGGAGACAAATATTTATTTCACGTTCTGTAATACAAGACTGTATACTGTTGTATTTAGATAGAAAACATTTTGTACCGACAAAAGAGAAAGACAGATTGATGCGTGAAAAGAATTTGGCGCCGTTGCTCTATATACAATCTGACTGTAATACTGCGAGCAATCGAGACGTTTACGTAGCTGAACTAATGAAGCACATAAGGGTCGACTCGTACGGGACGTGTTTGAATAATGCTCAATTCGATAAAAGGTAGAACGTTCCTATAAAATTTCTTTACAAACGCTCTGGTTCTACGTGTAACGCATGATTATTTTATTCAGGCTGAGAGAGAATTACCTTGAGGTACTCAACAGCGAAGATTTTCTTTCTTTTATCGCCAATTATAAATTTACAATAGCTTTCGAAAACGCAGTCTGTGACGATTATATTACTGAAAAATTGTGGAGACCCCTTATCGTTGGATCTGTACCTGTATATTATGGATCACCAACGTTCAAGGTATCAGAATCTCTGGTAAATCTTTTCCTTCAATCGTTTGAATCACATGGACAAAAAGACATGTATACAAATTTTTTTTCAGGACTGGCTTCCCAATGATGAATCTGCTATTTCAGTTCACGATTTCAGAGATCCAGCAAGTCTGGCCAAATTTTTACAGAATCTTTCTAACAATGAAGTCGAATACGACAAATACTTATCGCACAAATTAATCGACGATTACAAAGTTGACAACGACAGATTGAGAAAAGCTTTGAATAGAAGGGAGCAATGGTCTTCTAACGAATTCGTCAATTACGTCGAAGAATTCGAATGTTTCGTCTGCGAACACGTACAGACGACAGAAGCAACGAAAGTTGTCGGTAAGAAGCATTACGATTGTCCGCTGCCAGGAAACCCGATAACGAACGAACTCGACGACTCGAACTGGTGGACGCAGCAATGGATCTTGGAGAAATGCGGTGCGAAAATCTTGACTCGTCATTTGCGAAACAATCTTACAATTGACACAGACAATTTTGAAAGTGACAAAAGTAAATTGTACGACGAGAACGAATGTTAATCGTGTGAGTATTTTTTACGATTAAAGCAATTCGAGTATGTAAACACTCTCTACTTACCAATTTATTTCGTCGAGTAAAGTCGACGCATGAAAACAAGTTCAGTTCGCGAGTTTATTTTGCAAGACGGGGGCAGAAACTTTCATCAACTCGCAAAGACGATTTCTCGTCGGTCTCAGTTCAGACACCGATTGCTCCCAGTCGGTTTCGTTTAATACGGCCAATATTTTCACCAAATCTTGTTCCGGTACGTCCATTTCCTCCCCATAGAGCGTCAAAGCCTCGTACGTTTTCGTCGCGGCCACTTTTCGTATACATTTGAATTTGTGACAGAGGAAAATGCTCAACTGACAAAAAGCTCTTTTTGAGACTGGCCCGTGTATCTAAATCAATTATCACTGTCGATTAAAGCCATCTTCTATTACCATTCTTATCGAACGTCAGAGATATAGATACCTGTAACAGTTGACAAAATACGTTCATACTGCTAATCAACAACTTTGTGTTACCCGTATTGTGAATCTCTCGTTTGAGCAGCATCAAGATCTGTTCGGCAATTCCGTTCTGCGAATCGTCGAGCACGACTTGAATGCAACCGGAACTGAGTAGGCGATCGAGAAAAGCTAGAATCGACGTGACCATTCTTTCGTTCTTGTGATTCTCATCGAAGATGTTTAAAATCTTGTGGCAAAGACTTCGTAGGCCTTCTTCGTCTATCTCTTGCAAATAAGAGAATAAGGAGACACTGGAATACTTGACCTGATGGAAATGGCATGTAAATTAAAAGTTCATTATTGAATCGAATTGTGTAAAAGTCAAATAGAGTACGAACCAAAGATTCGCTTAAGCCGCCGACGCTGAATATAATTCCTCGCAAAAGGTTCATCGTGTAAGGGGGATACGACAACATTCGAACGAATCGTGGAAAGGTGGCGGACTCCATTCGCCACTCTATGTCCTGTTTGCACTCGTCGTAAGGGAAAATGCTTTTTAATTCGGCGTGGTATGGAATGTTCGGTAGAGGAGGATCGCTGTGGACAAGAGCGCTGAACACAGTTCCCGCTTGTGCTCGGATTCCGTCGATCCTTTCGACGGCTTGCTGCGCGATTCCTCCAATTATATTTGCCATCAGCTCTTCGTCCAATACAGAAAATTGTTTCGCTTGCAACACCAAGTTCGTCAGCGTCTGAAACAATTTATAGAACATCCGATAAACGGGTGTACTAAATGTCGAAGGTAACGAAAAAGGAGGTGTGAAAGATTTTACGTGTAGGCCAGTCATCGCTGCTTCTCGCACCCAAGCTCCGATATCTCCACGACTGTCTATAGTATACTCTTTCAGAGCTTGTAAATAACAATCGTATAGATCGCGAACGTACACGCTCCACTTGTCTAAAACATACAATACTCGTTCCGTTGTGCTTCTAAATATCGAGCCTCGTTCTTTTCAAAAGACATTACGAACCTGTCTCTTTTACACCCAGTGTTTGGCAAATCTTGATCAACGCGTGTATAGCTTCTTTCCTACTCTCTGCCCACTTCAACGTGCTCTCCGATATTTGTGTACATTTAATAAGTGCTTCTATTATGTCCTTCACTCTCTCGCAAATTATAAATAGAGGAAAATAGCCTGAAAAGACAATTGATGACCGACGTACATAAAATTAAAGAGATATCGTTTCATAGACGGACGTGTCACCTATGGCCTGCGTGAAACCTATTCGGATGAGTTGACTGTTCGACTGTAAGTTATCCAGGTATCGATTGATAACGACGTCGAGTTCTAAATTCTTCGTGTTCGCGTAATACTTTCGGAAAAATTCTGTGTGCGCTTCGGCCGCTTTCACTCTCACCGCGGAAACCTCGTGGCCCAAGCATTCCTCCAAAAGAGTTTGCCAATCGTCTGCAACATTCAACCGCTCTTGTTAAGATCACGATAACGTTAACGTTCAAAGTAACGTACCAATGATCTCTGTGGAAATCGGGAAAGAAACGACCGAACACTTCTTGATTAAAACGGCGCACGCCTGCTTCATCAGTTCACCCCCCAGTCCTTTGAACTGTCCCCTTTTCCTGAANGTAAAATTAAAGAGAGATCGATTCGTAGACGGACGTGTCACCTATGGCCTGCGTGAAACCTATTCGGATGAGTTGACTGTTCGACTGTAAGTTATCCAGGTATCGATTGATAACGACGTCGAGTTCTAAATTCTTCGTGTTCGCGTAATACTTTCGGAAAAATTCTGTGTGCGCTTCGGCCGCTTTCACTCTCACCGCGGAAACCTCGTGGCCCAAGCATTCCTCCAAAAGAGTTTGCCAATCGTCTGCAACATTCAACCGCTCTTGTTAAGATCACGATAACGTTAACGTTCAAAGTAACGTACCAATGATCTCTGTGGAAATCGGGAAAGAAACGACCGAACACTTCTTGATTAAAACGGCGCACGCCTGCTTCATCAGTTCACCCCCCAGTCCTTTGAACTGTCCCCTTTTCCTGAACGTGCTGACTATATTTTTCACGCCTTCCACAGCCGACGGTCCGATCACGTTTTCGATGTCCTCGTTACAACAGTTGCGCAGCGCTTCGAGAATCTCCGCGATAGCCAACACCGAGCCGTGTCTAACGTTCAAGTCAATGGAATCCAGCATGTCCAGCAGCTTCGGTAACACCGTATCTTTTATATAAACTGGGTCGATCAGCGTCAAATTGAAAAGAGCCTTCGCCGACAGTTCCCTGATCGCCGTGTCCCAGTGCGTAACTTTCATCGCGATCAGATGATCGATCAAAGGCTTTGTGTACTCTTCGTACTGTGCGATCTGCGAACTGATCTTCAAGTAGGCGTTGTTTCGGACGCCGACTTCGAAATAATCAGCGATCGTGAGTATCTCTATGCCGTGAGGAAAATTCCCTTGCCTCCCTACGTTCTCCTGGAACGCCGCGGAAGCAGCTCTTCTACAATTGATTTCCCTGTCGAAGCAAGTGACGACCAACAACGTGGCCGCTATTTTCTGAACGTACGGTTGAATTATGTCGGGATCGTACGCCCTAGGAAACGACCAGCAAATGTAACAAGCCGCGTCTCTAATCGAGCAACCGATTGACCCGTAAGCTCTTGGTTCGTCGAATACCAAAGCTTGGAGAACGACCGGTATCACATCGTTCAGTCGATGAGGTAAGAGAAGTCCGCGTCTCCCTAGTTCCGCCAATGCCAGGCAACCACCGTGCCAAGCAGAGTCCGATTCTCTGCCG
This sequence comes from Ceratina japonica, assembly GCA_019453355.1. Lineage (NCBI taxonomy): Eukaryota > Metazoa > Arthropoda > Insecta > Hymenoptera > Apidae > Ceratina > Ceratina japonica. The sequence goes on along the minus strand of SMSR01015977.1, from coordinate 96,467 downwards.
GAAAACACGTTCAATACGAATCCTAAGACGTCGTCCGCCAAGTCCATCGGTAATCTCGCGGTTATTCTACCGATTCCTTTCGCCGCCGACCATCGTATCGTAATCGCTTTGTCTCTGAGCCCTTGTATCAACTGTTCTATTATGTCCTCTGTCGCTGGCGGGATGTCCTGATCCTCGTGATACAGTGGAATCTCATTTTTTACGTCTTCCAGCACCGTTTGCGTGTTGTCCACCTCCACGTGTTTAACATTGGACGGTGCCAGGCAAATGGGTCTGCTGATCCTTTGGTACCTCCAAGAAGCCAGTTTCGTTCCTAGCAACACCAGTCCAATTCTTTGTACAACCTTTATGCCGTGCTTCCGAACGAGATCGGCAGGATTTTCGTTTAGACGGAGTTGCAAAATTTTATCCAGAATCATTTGTGTGTACGGCTTGACGTCCTCTCTCGCGCTGTGCTTCAGTATCGCTGCTACAACTGCTAAGGGGCCGTGCCGGAAAGGGTCGTCCTCCGCACACTGCAAACTCCATTTGATCGTCTCCTCCAAATGTAATTTCTTAACGTCCGATCGCGTTAGGAAGCTGGCGATTAAGAAGACCGCGGCTACCGCGCAAGCATCCGTTGTCAAGCAGTACAACTTGCATATCTTTAAGATCCTGCCTACTATCGACTGGTCTGCGTTTATGTCTGAAATTTCTAAACGCGACAGTGGGAAAGGTATCTTCGAGATTATCGAGAGCCAAATTAGAAGCACGTATCGGGTCTCCCACGTCTCCACGTCGTTCGGATCTTGCTTCTCCAGCATTCGCAGAACAGGTAAGAGATCCGTCACCTACGTGGAATCGACGAGCTTAGATCATGGTGCAAAGTTACCTGTGAACCGGTCGGGATACGTACCTCGTGGGGAAGATACGTGACGATGTTCTTGTAAGTCTTGACGGACATGACGATAAAGATATACTTGAAGGCGTTGTGTCGCATACTCTCTGTAGAACCATCGTCCCTGCAGATACTGATCAGAGGTTGCAGAATATCGTCCAGATAAGGATCCAGTAAATGTCTCTGATCCTGGTATTGCGACAAAATGAAATTGAATCGGTCCCGGTTCTTCTCGATGAGGCTCGACGAGAGATCGGATTTCTTCAGTTCGCCGATCAACGAAGTCACTTCGTCGATTTCTTTGAAAGCACTGAATCCGCAACCAATTACTTCCGAGTCCGGACAATCATTCAACACCATTTTTTCTTCGTAACTATAATACGTATATTGTTCGAGAGAGAGCGATCGCAATCAAATACGATTCATTCCTGCACCGTCCCGTCTTTTTCGTGTTTACGTCTGACGCTCGAAAGACGTGAGGAAGAAAGTCTTTCGAATGATTCCCCGTGGAACGATGTCAAATTATGGCGCACGCGTGACAGCCCAGCAGTAACACGCAGCGGTCTTAACCCTTTCGATTGTAAATACATTAATTTACTTACGTCTCTTTATTTATATATTATGTACGTGCACGTGTGTGTGCAATTCATTCAAAATAATTTCCATTCGTTCGTAATTATGTGCATAGGCAATGAAATCTGTTTCCCTGCACAAGGAATTCACAATAAGTCTGTTACTTGATGGTATGAATCTTTTAATAAAGTAAATACTCGAATATCTTGAAAGGAATACGGGATGTAAGAGCGATCAATGAGGAGAACAACGTTTATTTTCATACGTATAATTGAAATAATAGCAGTACCAAATGTTACAAAGCTGCTGGACAGTGTATTCTTGACCAGCTGAGAGCCTGCAGTGGGATGTAAAACAGGATCAGGATCAGGACAAAGACAGCATACAATTCCACCCTTGGCCACCCTTTACCTTCTAAGAATGGACTGTATTTATCTGTAATTTTGTTTAGAGACGCATATTCAATGGTTTATATGCATATATATGTCTGAAAAAGATGATTGTACAATTTTGCTTTACACTTGACAATTTGATCCGCCTAAGTTCTTTTACTTATATCGTTTATATCCTATTAAGCAAAATAACGGGGGAACATTTGTATCATAAAATAATTAGAACGGCATGTAGTTTAGATCCATGCGGTATAACCTCGGGTAATAAATTTAAATAAAAAGCAGACGGATATCTAGAAATTGTTTTTTATTACATCAATTCGCAAAGCTGTCCTCGCGTTTATCGTAGGACACCGCGATTTATTGCTGTAGAACCTCGTAGAAAATGCGAATGATAAATAAAAATGTTTGTACCCACGATCTGAAGGTGCTGCCTGTGGTTCCGTTTCATTGAAGTGGTGGTAGAGCCGAGAGACTGTGTGTGAGGCTCGGAAAAAATGGAGGTCGTAGCTCGATCGAAATCGGGAGTCCGCCTCGTTTGAGAACAGTTAAATAACGTGAATTTCCTGTGAGTTAACGAGTTCCCGTCAGGTCTCCTCGATTCTTGGTACTTTCGTTTATTCGTACGTCCGATACTTCGTCGGCAGAAACGAATTTTTACGTAATGAAATGCGGGAGAGACGGTGCACCTCTGTCGTGTGCTTTTCTCGATTCGCGTTTAGATTTGTAATTTTTATTGAACCCCAAAACGTTCGATCAATCGAAAAGAATACTCGT
>SMSR01015977.1:42375-93609 GCA_019453355.1 Ceratina japonica | reverse complement strand
AGAAAATGCGAATGATAAATAAAAATGTTTGTACCCACGATCTGAAGGTGCTGCCTGTGGTTCCGTTTCATTGAAGTGGTGGTAGAGCCGAGAGACTGTGTGTGAGGCTCGGAAAAAATGGAGGTCGTAGCTCGATCGAAATCGGGAGTCCGCCTCGTTTGAGAACAGTTAAATAACGTGAATTTCCTGTGAGTTAACGAGTTCCCGTCAGGTCTCCTCGATTCTTGGTACTTTCGTTTATTCGTACGTCCGATACTTCGTCGGCAGAAACGAATTTTTACGTAATGAAATGCGGGAGAGACGGTGCACCTCTGTCGTGTGCTTTTCTCGATTCGCGTTTAGATTTGTAATTTTTATTGAACCCCAAAACGTTCGATCAATCGAAAAGAATACTCGTCGTCTTTAAGACGCATCCCTCCTTCGTAGAATTCTTTTATCTCTTAAATAATTGTAACAGTCTTCCGAGTATATTTATCTCCAGTTTGGTGTCTTCCCAAAACATAATTTTTTACAATTCTCTTATTACTACGAAATGTACGAGTTCGTGTATGATTCTCTGTTCCCCGATATCTCGCGGCTTGTTTAATTCGCACGATGTTGTATTGATCATTGCAGATGTTGAGATAACATAGCCGACGTGCAACGCATGAAACATGAAGGCGATGAAAGCGAAGACGAAAGCTAAGAAGCCAAACGGGAAAGTCAAGTTCCCTTCTGCAGAGGCTGTGCCAGATTTGTCGCATTTAAGGCCGCCGATAGACACAAGCATTTCAAACTTGTATCGCGTGGCCAAAGTCCTGGAGAATGGTACCGAAGAAGTTAAAGCTATTTTGTCGTACGAATGCGACCTGATGTACGAATGCCGTGTATGCAGAACCATTTTCAGAAGCATGATGAATTTAATTTCCCACAAACGTGTTTATTGTAAAGAGAAATTTGATACCACCCATCAGAAGTTTTACGATACCGTACGTCTGTTTCATTATATATTCTCATGCAAATACGTCCAATTAATTGACCGTTGAAACGAACCAGTAAACCTAAATGTGTTTATGTTGCAGATTTGTACGAGTAAATCGGACATTCAAAGTACAGAGAAAGTACTTGACGAATCTAGTGGCAACAATAGGATTTTAAGAAGCCAAACCAATAAGCCAAAAGAGAAGAAAGACCTTACTATGATTGTCAACATGTTGCAGATAAAACGAGATGTAATGTTAGATTTGGACAACGAACAATCGTCTGTGGACAGTGCGCGGTCTGATCCAGCAGCGAACGGCGTTATTGAACCCAAGAGTTCGGTTCAAGAGTCGACAGAGGCAGAGGTGAGTAAGTGAGTAAAAGAACTAGAGCATAACATTTTATTAACGCTCTAATCTTCGATGTTCAGGGATCAGAGTTAAGAGATACTGGACAGCAGGTTATCGCATTAGATGCAGAAGTTACACAGTGCAATCGACAATTAAATAACAATAATATAACTAAAGTTAACGGTGGCAATAGTCTGAATAAAACTGACGGTGTCAAAGACACCGAGCACATTTGCCCTCTATGTACGTATATATTAGTTCGTTGATATGATTTATTTCCTACAATATGATAACTTGAATTGTTTAATCTTTAGGCTACGAAAAATTCTCGACGAAGAAAACGCTGGCCGTTCATACAAGAACAGTGCATACGTCTCACAGATTGTGTTATCCTTGTCCTTATTGTCCTGTTGTATTTGCAAATACTTGGAGTGCTCATAGACATCTTTATAAAGGTAACGTTGTAATAAGGCATCACAGTGAAATGATATGTCTTTCATTAAATTTTTCGTACTAATTTCAGTTCATAAACAGAGCAATGAACAAGTGCGTAAACTGAGATCACAAATTCAGCAGGGAGCATTTATTAAGGACACCAGTTCTGCCGTAAATGTACAGAAGGAAAGTGTTAGCAAAACCGTGACGAACAGCGTGAACGATACAATTACTGAAACGCAGGTACCTCGTTCGTTACTGCATCTCTACCTAATCTCCATCGAATTCAGTCTATTTAAAACAGTGTTTAACTAGGAATGGATGGATCATCTGGAATCTGATACGGAGTTGCAAAGATGCGGAGGTTGCGGGAAGAGATTTGACAGGAGGGTAGCTTTATTGTCGCACTTACAACATTGTCAGATGCGCATCGTAGCATTCGAAGGCTTGGTCAAAGGCAAAAAGACGAATAAAGCTTCGTCCGAGTCTGTTCAAAATGGAAGTACGTCGACTAACAACGGGAAAATCCGAAGTCACGTCGATGCTCGAACCTCTCCCCCTTCCATTGATATCGGCAACGGGACGTATCCTAGCGTGGTAACGATTGCCAGTTTGAATAAAAACGAGTGGGAAAAATTAAATAACGGGGATATGGCTCCACGGGGCAAACCGAACGGAGATGTCTCGTCGAATCTCAGAAACAGAACAGAAGCTAAGGAGAACGTCGTGTTGCCTACGAACGATAACGCTAATTCTTTAGAGATCGTGTACATTAATATAAATAAACGTAAAAATTGTGTTGGAAGTAAAAAACGAAAAAATAAGAGCACCCCGATGAGAGTGGTCGGTGATACGTATAAAGGTGAGCAGAATTTAATTGTTAATTTTTATCGATATCCCGGTTTGTATATGTAAATAATGAAATGTGATACTGAATTTAGTTTCAGTAAACGATAAAGCGAACGAGAAAGTGAACGATGAACAGATCGTTAGAACTGAGCAGCTGGACTATTCGCAAACGATGGAAAAGAAATTACTTTCGATAGTGAATTTCGAAAAGCTCGAGTGCCTTCCGTGCAGACAAAAATTTAGCACGGTAAACAGTGTTAAGAAACACGCTGCTAATCACATCGGTTGGAATCGTTTCGCATGCAAACTCTGCGATTACAAATGTTTCACAAAGTATGACTGCGTGGCGCATTGCAATAAGGTACATAATGCTCAAAACAAGCGTGACGTCATAGAAGACATGATCGCACGGATCACTGACGATCAGCCTACGTCTGTGAGTGGAACGAACTCGGACGAGGAAACCAAAGACGTCGATACGCCGGAGGTCGTAGAAGTCAGTATTCCTGCGGATCACGTGGAGCCGGAAGTTCAAATTCGGGAAGAGTCGACTGAAACGGAATCGACTGCGTGCAATGCGAAATCGTGTGAAGAGGAATCGGATCGCGTGATCGGCGAAACCGAAGAGAATTCGGATAACAGCATGAAAATGGGGTTGGATCCTGAAGTTAAAAAGATGGTGTTGGAAGTTATCTTCGGGCCGTCCGAAGTCGATTCTATGGAACAAGAGAAAGCACAGAAGGCGCAAGAGAATAAAGAAGAAGAAGAAGAAGAAGCAGAGCCGAAGGAGAAGATCCCGAAGGAGAACGATTCTGTGCAAGACAGTTCGAAACCGCAGCGTCCTGTCCGCAGGAAAATGAAACCCTTGAACAAGGATTTCATTTATGACTTGAAGGATTTGACGAGTCGGAAATTTCCCGTTATTCTAAAACCTCTTAACAAACCGCTTAGCAGAAAGTGTCCGGCACACGAAGAGGACAGTGCGGAGAAAGAATTTGAACAGCCGGCCAAGCGCTTTAAGTCCGGGCACAACGGTGAATTGCCAACTATTTATGAAAACGACGTAGGCGACCGAAGTGTTACGCCGGAAAATGATTTGAAGGATAATCATACTTCTCCTCAGTGCCACAGTTAGTTAGTTAAAAGAATGTAATCCTAGGAAATGAAATCTGTATTGTCGATATCCATCTCGCGGAGACAAAAATTCATTTTTCTTGGCGTTCTCAAAAATTTTTCACGTTTTACTTTGTTCATTCAGACTCCTGAATTCAATCGAAAATGTTAACAGATCGATATTTTGTTTAAAAAGTTTAGATATTTAGGATATCGTAACATTACCGATCAAATGTAAATCTACTCAATTACTACATATTCCTAATGAAATATGTACAAATTTTTAGATAAGTTCCAAACGATTCATTAATGATATTCATGCTTAGTGTTAAATAAATGAGATTTTGAAATTCTGATCGTTTCAAGTTTTATATACGTTTGTACAATTTACTGATTGTGCATGCAATAATTAATATCAATTTGAATTTTTATTATAAGCCAAGGAAATAAATTCAAAATGTACGTTTAAAGAAAGTGACCTTACTGCCGTGGAACCTTGATTATCGGAACTAATAAAGAGACGAACACGTTCGGACGATATATAAATGTTTGATCACAGAATAACACCGCACCTTATCGCGTGAAACTTTTTTCTATTTGCATACAAGCGGATAGAGATGAGCGCGAAAATTTCGAATATAACGTTTCCCGCTCGCCGGCTCGCGACTGGTCAAGAGTTTCTCCTATCACGACAAAGTCTTGGTCGTCGGTGGGAGAAGAACCGCGACAGATACCTGGTAGATGCGCGGCAAACAGTATCGTGCGACAACGTATCTCNAAGCAGAGCCGAAGGAGAAGATCCCGAAGGAGAACGATTCTGTGCAAGACAGTTCGAAACCGCAGCGTCCTGTTCGCAGGAAAATGAAACCCTTGAACAAGGATTTCATTTATGACTTGAAGGATTTGACGAGTCGGAAATTTCCCGTTATTCTAAAACCTCTTAACAAATCGCTTAGCAGAAAGTGTCCGGCACACGAAGAGGACAGCGCGGAGAAAGAATTTGAACAGCCGGCCAAGCGCTTTAAGTCCGGGCACAACGGTGAATTGCCAACTATTTATGAAAACGACGTAGGCGACCGAAGTGTTACGCCGGAAAATGATTCGAAGGATAATCATACTTCTCCTCAGTGCCACAGTTAGTTAGTTAAAACAATGTAATCCTAGGAAATGAAATCTGTATTGTCGATATCCATCTCACGGAGACAAAAATTCATTTTTTTTGGCGTTCTCAAAAATTTTTCACGTTTTACTTTGTTCACTCAGACTCCTGAATTCAATCGAAAATGTTAACAGATCGATATTTTGTTTAAAAATTTTAGATATTTAGGATATCGTAACATTACCGATCAAATGTAAATCTACTCAATTACTACATATTCCTAATGAAATATGTACAAACTTTTAGATAAGTTCCAGATCAGATTCATTAATGATATTCATGATTAGTGTTAAATAAATGAGATTTTGAAATTCTGATCGTTCCAAGTTTTATATTAATTTGTACAATTTACTGATTGTGCATGCAATAATTAATATCAATTTGAATTTTTATTATAAGCCAAGGAAATAAATTCAAAATGTACGTTTAAAGAAAGTGACCTTACTGCCGTGGAACCTTGATTATCGGAACTAATAAAGAGACGAACACGTTCGGACGATATATAAATGTTTGATCACAGAATAACACCGCACCTTATCGCGTGAAACTTTTTTCTATTTGCATACAAGCGGATAGAGATGAGCGCGAAAATTTCGAATATAACGTTTCCCGCTCGCCGGCTCGCGACTGGTCAAGAGTTTCTCCTATCACGACAAAGTCTTGGTCGTCGGTGGGAGAAGAACCGCGACAGATACCTGGTAGATGCGCGGCAAACAGTATCGTGCGACAACGTATCTCTGTCTGCTTGTGCTTAAGTCTTTACAGAAATTCGTGCCCGCACGAATGACGCTGATAAAACTATTACAATTCGTACTCTCCTATTCCCACGAGGATGATAGTCAGTGACTAGCGGTGTGAAGTGAATCGTTCGCATTGACCCTGTGCATCGTGTGGAATTCTTCGGCCGGAGTGAATCTTTAGGTGCGGTGTCTGTAAACGTAAGTCATCTGTTCCTTCTCTTCTTTCTTCTTCTATCTTCCGTCAAAGGACTTCCTCGCTTCCTCCTTCCTGCCCAACGGAAAAATTACGCTCGACCCGCCCGCGTGTTTTTCACGACGATCTCGATGATTCAGACGAGGAAAACCTTGTTTACCATTTTCCGATTCCGTTTATAGTTTATGCTAGTTTCTCGTATTTGTTTGATGCGTCCAGTTGGTTTTACACACCATGCACGTGTGTAAATGTACAGAATTCCTCGAGTATATTTAAGTGTGAATGTGGGCCAGGTGCACCGTGTAAATAGACAGCGAGATTGATTAATTTCCTTCGACGGTAAATGAATTTTATAGATTATAAACGATTTTCGTTCCACGGGAGTTCTCTTCATCATTTCTCGTCCTCGCTCTCGATGTTTGTCTTTTGATAAAATAACATACATAGGCAGAACTTTTTCGTTATCGTAATCTAGTTTTAGATCACCGTATTTATACAAGAATTAAAAATTTCCTAATTCGTATAGTCGTATCTTCGTGCGACGCGATAGGATCACGGGACCTGAATAAAATATCGTACAATAATTTTTGCATGTCGCATACCTNAATCTTTAGGTGCGGTGTCTGTAAACGTAAGTCATCTGTTCCTTCTCTTCTTTCTTCTTCTATCTTCCGTCAAAGGACTTCCTCGCTTCCTCCTTCCTGCCCAACGGAAAAATTACGCTCGACCCGCGTGTTTTTCACGACGATCTCGATGATTCAGACGAGGAATACCTTGTTTACCATTTTCCGATTCCGTTTATAGTTTATGCTAGTTTCTCGTATTTGTTTGATGCGTCCAGTTGGTTTTACACACCATGCACGTGTGTAAATGTACAGAATTCCTCGAGTATATTTAAGTGTGAATGTGGGCCAGGTGCACCGTGTAAATAGACAGCGAGATTGATTAATTTCCTTCGACGGTAAATGAATTTTATAGATTATAAACGATTTTCGTTCCACGGAAGTTCTCTTCATCATTTCTCGTCCTCGCTTTCGATGTTTGTCTTTTGATAAAATGACATACATAGGCAGAACTTTTTCGTTATCGTAATCTAGTTTTAGATCACCGTATTTATACAAGAATTAAAAATTTCCTAATTCGTATAATCGTATCTTCGTGCGACGCGATAGGATCACGACGGGACCTGAATAAAATATCGTACAATAATTTTTGCATGTCGCATACCTGACACGACTCGCTCGTAAATTATTCTACTCGTTTTTCGATCGCTAGCTACGTCCCTTGGCCTTTAGATGCATTTCAAAGTTTCTTTACGAGGAAACGGGAGACAGTGCGTTATCCTACTTCTCTAAAAACTCTTCGAGCTCAAGGCGAACAGATTTTCAAGAACGGCGGGTGACTCATTTCAGAAGTAAGCGACAAGTAATTCATGTATTTCACGTCAATTTTTAAATACAATTCTTTTTCGATCGAGTGGATAAGCTTACTTAGGTACAAGAGGCGGTGAAGATGAACAGATTGAGAAAGGAGTAACTTTTGTGACGGACATCGTTTCCATAACAACATGTGGCATGCACTTTGCACGGCGTCAATGCCCTCGTTGCATTACATGTCCAAGCTGCTTCGAATGAGAGTTTATTCTTCGGGGTAGTTTCGTCCACGGCCGAAAGCAAACAATACACGAACAGGGACCGCAGTAGGGAACGCGATCAATCGTGGAACAGAGTTCGTTGCTACCGAAAACCATTCATTTATTATATCGTTTGTAAAGGTCGTGCGGTGTATTTTTGCAGAGAGCTGGGACGGCTTGAAAGCGGCGTGATATCCGTTATGTAGGACAGATTCGGTAAAGAGGGCAGAACGCGTACTTCGTGAGATAGATAATCCGTCATATCGATGGTAACAAGGGACGAAGCGGTCGCAGCAGGAGGGAGATGAAATCAGCTGAGCGGCTCACGAAATAATCAGGAAGCTATTAGACCGAGTTACATCGCGGTCCCGTTGCAAATGTCCGCTTTGGTTCTTCTCTGTCCCCGTGTACCCAGCCTCGTTATTATTATATCATACCGCTCATTTCTGTCGCCGACGATCAACGCGCTAATTGTCAACTGATCAAGACGCGTTTCACCCTGGCCTGAAACTCCGTCCTCGCGATACACGTCGAAAGGTGAAGCTGGAGACTACGCGTAAAACCGGACTAGAATTCAGCAACGTTCATTTGAATCTAATTAGGAATAAATGACGTAAGAGAGCGTGTAGGGCGATAACAAAGTAAAAGTTGAAAATCAGGAAACTACAGGAAACTAGGAAAGTAGGAAAGAGAGCAATGTTTTATTAATTCCATGGCTTACGTAATAATTTCTAACTGCAGTCGAACGTTTTACAGATAGTTTGTCGTGGAACTGATAGAAAATATAATCTCGGGGAGAAGAGTACGCGAACGAGCGACGCTTATCGCGCAATCTGGTAATATAATCGTGGCCCGANGGAAAGTAGGAAAGAGAGCAACGTTTTATTAATTCGCCTCGTTCGTTTCCACGGTTTACGTAATAATTTCTAACTGCAGTCGAACGTTTTACAGATAGTCTGTCGTGGACTGATAGAAAATATAATCTCGGAGAGAAGAGTATGCGAACGAGCGACGCTTATCGCGCAATCTGGTAATATAATCGTGGCCCGAGTGTAATTCTCACTGTGGCGTAAAAAGGGTTACGTACGACGCGGACACAATGGTCGCATTCGCCTGGAAGGAAAATTGATTCCTACGGGCCTTGGAGGCTCCGTAACGTACCTACGCACCGAGTCCCAATGATTCCCTCCGCGGCGACGACGACGACGACGACGGCCGCGCGGTTTCAGTTCCACGCCGCGTGGAACAAAGACGCAACATTTGCCTCGTTCTCATTAATCAAGTTACATACTTTACTTCAAAGGCTCTTGGATTCGAGTAACTCGAAACTACACGCCCAGCCAATGTGAACCTGTTCTCTCCGTCCCCTCAACTAAAATGTCCTCTACCCGACTCCCAACGTACTTGAAACGTTGTTCCGTTAACACTAGCCAAGAACGAGTGCCCCGATCATTTCGTAAATCGCGACGATCCCGTCCCGCGTCTACGATTCCTGTATAATCGAGTAAAATCCGATTAAACCTTCGCAGGGACAACGTGTTGCGTCGAGTAGACAATAGGCAGCCACGCGCGGCGCTTGTTCTACGTTAGAGGAATCTGGCGTACGTCCTTGGATCGTCTTATGCGCGATATGACAATCGTCAATCCGGTTTTTTCTTCCGTCGTCTCGATCCATTCGCGCCCGGAATGTTTAATTTCGCTACTCCTATTGTATAATTTATAACATCGCGCTCCGTAACGAGCGCAATCCACGGCAGATGTTGCAAAATATCGATTTGCATTCCGTGCNTCTCAACTAAAATGTCCTCTACCCGACTCCCAATGTACTTGAAACGTTGTTCCGTTAACGCTAGCCAAGAACGAATGTCCCGATCATTTCGTAAATCGCGACGATCCCGTCCCGCGTCTACGATTCCTGTATATAATCGAGTAAAATCCGATTAAACCTTCGCAGGGACAACGTGTTGCGTCGAGTAGACAATAGGCAGCCACTCGCGGCGCTTGTTCTACCTTAGAGGAATCTGGCGTACGTCCTTGGATCGTCTTATGCGCGATATGACANCCTCAACTAAAATGTCCTCTACCCGACTCCCAACGTACTTGAAACGTTGTTCCGTTAACACTAGCCAAGAACGAGTGCCCCGATCATTTCGTAAATCGCGACGATCCCGTCCCGCGTCTACGATTCCTGTATAATCGAGTAAAATCCGATTAAACCTTCGCAGGGACAACGTGTTGCGTCGAGTAGACAATAGGCAGCCACGCGCGGCGCTTGTTCTACGTTAGAGGAATCTGGCGTACGTCCTTGGATCGTCTTATGCGCGATATGACAATCGTCAATCCGGTTTTTTCTTCCGTCGTCTCGATCCATTCGCGCCCGGAATGTTTAATTTCGCTACTCCTATTGTATAATTTATAACATTGCGCTCCGCGAGCGCAATCCACGGCAGATGTTGCAAAATATCGATTTGCATTCCGTGCTGCTGCTGAAACGTTCGGCTCAAAGCTCGCTCTGTAGCCACTTTAATTGGTTACAACGTGACCATTGTAGTGTAACTGCAGGCATGGATTTAATTAGTCGATTACAGATATTCGAACGCCACTTTTGTAATCACCGTGGGTGTCGTACTATAAAAAGCTCGTTTACTACTATTTATATCCCGTGTTTCACCGCGAGCCGCTGAATTTGATTGCTCCTTACCGTCCACTCAATAAGAAATAAAATCGACGGGTCTCGGTGTTCGTCCCTGATAAATATTAATACCTCGGTAAAACATCCGTCGTATATCAATTAGCTATATAGTTTTTCTTATTCCTTACAGATGATTATACGTCTCTAACTTTTGATATTACGAAGTTCCTCGAACTACGTCCTGTAAGTTACTTTAGCACGTGAAATATCAGGCTTGGCCGTTGGTCGCGTTAACGGCTATTTGTTCGACATTTAATCTGTTTAATTTTAGCGGTTCAACGAGTTTGACAACTTTCGACGGTGACGCAATAAACGTACCCGCAAATGTATCGGTATCCTCGTTGCATAATGCACGCAAACTATGCGAGAGCTTAGAATATACGCTTGCACGAGAAATCCAGCGTCTCGTAACGTAGTCGCGCGGCGATTCATTCGGAACGAAAAGGCGGCGTCTTTTTACGATAATTACTGCGTTTCTTTTCCACCGTCCAAGGCGAAATCGCCGTCTACGTTTCAAAATCGACCGCCGTCTATACGACGGTCTTATTCGAACGAATTTTATTCGGACGACGCGAAAAGTGCATCGGCAGAATGAAAAATGTTTCAGGTCCAGGTAGAAAAAATTGTCGACGTTAACTGAGCCTCGTCGGAAGTTCGTTCGGCATACAACGACGTAATGTACTTTTTTATCGTGCCGAACACGGCGGAAGAAGGACGCGTAGCTTTCTTGGAAGGTAAATTCTCGCCGGGAGAGGACAATGACACGCGGAAAATTAGACCGGCATATATTGGATAGCCGGTCATCAGGTCGCTTTTCTTTTCCCTTTTGAGCGAGACCCGGTTCGTTCTTTTCGCTGAACCGCAGATTCTACGGGTACATTAGAAAAATTCAGGTAGAAAACACGAAGGACGCGGTGTGTCGCAACACCTGAACGTTAATCGACGTTACTTTATTTTGCATACTTACATCTCCTCCGCTGACGCTCTGAATACGTATATGCTGAAGACGCATCCTTAATTAGGGGGAATTCGGCCTAATTCGGTCAATTTTCGCAGCTCTTTGTTTCCCGCCCACGCGATAATTTCAACGACAAATACGTCTTAATTGAGTAACTAGATCGCCGCACGAAGACGTTTCTACATGGCGACGTGTTCCCTCCTCCTCCGAAGTAAATCGGTCGGACGGCAACGGCATATGTTTGCTTTAATCGTTTTATGAAACGTCTTATCGTTCTTATCGGTGTAGAAACAATTTCGGTAATTTCGAAAGCCGAGTAAACGCGTTATGTTTTGTTACAGATACGTTTCCGGTTGACGAGGCCAAAATGGGCTGCGTTTCACAGTGTGCCAAGTATTTCCTGTGCTTCTTCAATTTCGTTTTCTTCGTAAGTGAACCCGAAATCTCGACCGCCAGCCCTGTCCCTCTTTTTTCATTCGAAATATCAACTTAATATAGCCGCGTGCTCCTCGCCTCGGACTTTCTACTTTTTAAACTGGTTCTTAAATCGATTCGTAAGACGCTCCCTTACACCGCTTTGCTTCACTCGTGAGATTTTATATATATATATATATATTTAAAATCGGACTATGGATTGTCGTCCGAGATCGACGGAGTGTTGTATGGTATTAAGTTGGGACTTGAAACGGGAAAAGAGGGTCAGTAGGTGTATAACGGTGCGTGTGTACTACTCGTAGTTTAATCTCGGTAAAAGGTTCTAGTCAATTATCGACTTGCCCTCGTCTAAACAAGTTAATTAATTAGTCGATCATCCGCAGGTGGCCGGAGGGGTTGCGTTGGCGGTCGGAGTTTGGCTTTTCGCCGACAGCAATTCTTTTGCCGATCTCGTCGGCAAACTCGACCAGTCGGATATACTGGTAAACCTCGACAAGCATTTACTACTACTGTACGAAACAAATTCGTTTTGCGTCGTAGCGAAATAGCACTAGTGTAAGCGCAGGAGAAGGTAATCGGCGCGTCGCCAGTAAAAGTCTTTTTTAGCAGATTCACGGTTTGTTGATTGCGATGCGAAAGCGTTGCCAATTAGTTAACCACCGGGAATAGTATATCCGGCACTTTCTACCCAAGCTTTTATTCCACGGATTTTCATTTTCATTTCAATCGCCGTGACGAAACTGATTCAAAATTATAGATCAGTTTCGAAGACACCGGAAATCGTGGATTTCTCTGAGAATGTATTCCGAGATTGTTCTCTGTTGTAGAATAAAACCGACGCGGATGTCATCAGGGTAATATCGTATATCTTGATTTTGGTAGGAGCGTTGACCTTTATGATTAGTTTCATGGGATATTGCGGTGCAATGTTCGAATCACGATGTCTCCTATGCGTCGTAAGCCTACTTCCATTTATTATCAAAACTGAGCCGCATACATAGTGTGTGATTGTAAAAACTATTTAAATTACTTTCAGTACGGTGTCCTCATTCTCGTGGTTCTGATCCTCGAATGCGTCGTGGTAGGCTTAGCTTTCGGACTGAAGGGCGACGTGAGTACTTTTTTCCTTTGTCACGCTGAAACTCGTATCACTACGGCTATCGTTTTCACAGGCGGAACAGACCACGCGAGATTTTCTTAAATCTACGATCAAGTATTATGCCAGTAACGTTGACAAAACGGAAACAATCACGGTGGCATGGGACGGGATGATGACACAGGTCTTTACCACTTTTTGCCGGAGTAATTGATCGAGGAAAAATTTTATGTAACGCGCGTTAACATTTTCAGTTTCATTGCTGCGGAGTAGACGGTTACCTAGACTTCAGGGAGAGCCTGAACTGGACGTCTACGGACAAACGTGTACCTGAAGCGTGTTGTATCAAGGAGAACGGTAGTCTGAAGGACCAGTTTTGCCCGATCACCCCCTCTGCCAGTAACTCTTATTACGAAGATGTAAGGAAACGAGTTCATTTGATATTCTGAATTACACGAAAATTAATGGCAAAATCGATGTGTTGAACTAAAACGATGTGTGGGGGATCGTAGGGTTGTTACAGTGCGATAATAAGGACGATCGAGGAGAACGCGGCCATAGTGATCGGATTTGCGGCTGGATTAGCATTTATCGAAATCCTAGTTATTATCTTAGCCCTACATTTGGCCTGCTGTTACTGGCGACCACAACACGGTAGGCTGACACTTTTCACTCAAGTCTCTTAACGAATCTATTTAATTCCTCAATCGATGACTAAGAAAAAGTATCACCTGTAGCGCTAGAAAGCTTAGAGAAGTAAAAGAGAATTGTCTTCTGAGGATTAAAACATGATGATATTCTTTTAGCTTGCATCGACGTCTCGTCGAAACAGGTGAACTAACGATGGAAATGTTATGTTTAGATTTTCGAGTAAGACCGTGAGCGTACGTCGTATGAGCTTCTCTTCGCGTCAGCTCTCAGAGGTTCCAATTTTTATATTATTTCGTATAGCGGAAACTCAGACGACTCGCACAGCCTGTTAAACGTTAAGCATTTCGTTTTCAAATACTTTTAAGCTTAAATAATTCTAGCCACGGAGCAGATACATAATTTCCATTTTTAATCCATTCTGATACGTCAGTATTAACTTGAAATTAAGACACTAAGCACTAACTAACTAGAGATTTGAAATTGGAAAAAATAGATGCTTTTTACTATCATATTTTTCTACTCACGCCGTATTCGACACCGAACGAATCAGAGTTCACTCGATCATTTGTCTGTTCATATCGCGCACAAAGAAAATTTTCGTTTGCAGTTTTAACTTGTTGGTGCTGCTGTTGACGACATAAACTAACAGGGAGCTCTTCGTACCTTCTTGTGGCTCCTTTCACCGACACTGAACTGAGTCATTGGCTTAAGCTTAATTGAAATTATGAATGTACAGTGACTAGAAAAAGTGTTTGCCGTCATCGCGATCACGTAAGATTGTGTTGAACGTAATCAGGGCACAAAATAGAAATGAGATTGCGCGCAAGTATTTTTTAATGTCACTTTACATTCGTCGATCGCTCGACCACACTCTTTTCTAAAAGTCCAGTAAATGTTTTTCAGACGTACACTGCAGCTAAATATTTTGTATAAATATTAACTATGAAGTAAGAGAAAGCGTCCGAACAATTTTTATATAAAATCGTTTCATGTTCCAAGAAATTTAGTAACTCTCAATTGAAAGAGAAACGAGTCTATTTAACAATAAAAGAAATCGTTTTTGTTTTTTTGTTTTGTTTTTTTTCGAAACAAGCAAGTACAAAGCTGAATACAAACAGAGTTTTATATGAGCAAGACTGTGTAATAAACAGTTACGCGTACTTGCGTCGAACTACTTTGTACATACATACGTATATATATTTAAAATAACACGATTATACAATACTGTATTATTTTATTAAATTGTATTTACTATATTACATTAATGTGTATAGATTAGCATACTACGTACAATAATCTCTGTGTTTATAAGACAACTAAAATGTATATGAAAATTTGTAATGTTTTATATGTACCATATACTTTATACTGTTTTATAATGTACACGAGTCGTGATAAAAAAATTTTTGTATTCTTCGTAATCAAGAACATTTCTTCCTATTTCCTCTTCAATTATTTACAAACCAAAACGGTATACTTTATATTACATAGTTTGTAGCTACAATCCTGTAATAATCGTTGTGAACGAAAATCGAATTAAGAGATTTAAAGAGACTATACAAGATACTTCTTCAGTTCTTCTTCTTATTATTATTATCATTACTCTACACCTGTAAAGTTCGTTTATTCTCCGTTTGAACTAGTATCACAGTCACTGTTTCACAATAAAAGAATGTTTTAGCTGTTAAAACCGACTAAGTCGAAGGATTCAATAAAAAAAATTTCAACTGTACATTATTTCCATAACGAGATACACGAAATCGCGAGTCAACGTATTGCAAACACTATGTACTACGAAATCAATTATACTATCGTTTCCTCGCGACAGACACTGATATTTAAATAGTAGTCACATATCAAAATATAATTTAAGAAAATGATCGTCGAATGAAGTTTGGTCCGTCTACTCTCGCAAATTTAATACTATCCGATACTGTCTCCATGTACAAACTCTCTCCGTGTACGAACGTTATATTTATGATCGATTTTTACAATTCGGGTGAACTTTTGATCAAAGACGAAAACGTCTCGCGCTATATTCACAAATGATTCCTCCTCTCGTCGAAACGACTCTCCTACAGTTGCCCAGAAGTGAGAAAGAAAAAGATCTGTTCGTTCATAGAACGGACTCACGAATTCAGTTGATCCAGCTCGACTGATTTGGCAAACAAAGAGGGCTAGGAGAGTAAAGCATATCCTATTGCGGCGGCCCGCCCATTATGCCCATAGGAGGCATACCCTGAATTCCGTACGCCGCTTGCGGAGGGCCCTGGTTCCCAGCCATGGGAGAATGCAACTGCATCGCGGGACTTTGGATCTGCTGCGTCGGCGTGATCTGTCCGCCAGCCGGCGACGGAACTACCTGCTCGCGCATTGATTCGTATGAGAACTCGTGAAACGAGTCGAACATTACCGATAAAGAGACTTTGCATCGATATTACCTGAGATATGACTGGAGGCTCCGAAGGAAGAGTCAGGTTGGCTAACAAATCTCTGACGGCAGGGAACAGGGAACATTCCGACTGATTCGCGCCGTATTCGGCGAATCGTTTCAATTGTAAGGAAGCCGCGGCCATCGCAGAAGCCGGACTCGGATCCCTTTTCTCGGCCAGCTGTGTTAAATTTGTACTAACATCGTAAACCAAGGGTAGAACGAGCGACGGCGTCTCTCCTTGGTAATGCGTCCCGATCCTCGTTATTTGTAACTATAAGCAATAAATCAACGCCGAACAACTTACGAATCGTTCCTGGCTTTTTAATAAACCTTCGTGTACGCGTATACTCACGAAGAAAAGAATCTTGTTTCGGCACACTAATACAGCGGCCATGCCGGTAGGTACGATGGGAGTACTGGAAGGAGGAATCCTCAGACACCACTGCACGTTCCATTTGAGCTGCTGTTGCTGCGCTAAGCCAGGTACCAATTCCAATTTCATGATCTGTACAAAATCTTTGAGCACATTGAACGGTACGTTTAACATTCTACCGAAGCCCGAGAGAGTGTTCGGTTTATAAGGCGGCGCCGCTGCTCTCGTGTCGAAAAACTTTTCTATTATCTGTAAAAAAAAAAAAGAAAGGAAATGCATATATATAAATAAACGACCTAAAAAGCGAGATTTCGCGAATCGAAGAGCAGGCATTATTACTTGTAACTCTTCGAGCGTCCACTGATCCTTGTGTTCCGGCAAAGGTTGCACTTTTATGTGCAGAGATTGCAGGTGTTGCGGATTCATGCCAACTCGACACTGCAGGCTTTCCACCTTGAAATGCACCACGCCTGGCTCTGTGCTGTTAATCGCCGTCAACTGTAAAAACGCACACGACGAATTGAACTTGGCACGTCTTACGAATAGAATCGCGAAATTCTTACACATTCGTCGGTTTGTATGAACCGCTGGAATTGCCTGCGCATGTAAATGCATCCTAGGAATCGCTCGAGCGGCGACAGTTCGGGTCCGGGGAGCCCCGAGGGATGCGGCGAGGGACAGCAGAGTAGTTCGAGCGCCTCGTGAGTCAACAGCGTCGGTACGGCGCCCGCCCACGAACGCTGAGGGAGCACCCTCGAGATGTGAGTCCCGGCTTTGTGATCAGAGGCCTGGGGACTGTGGAGCGCGGCGTGTCCCGGGCTTTGGGCAGGACGCGCCGGCGACGGTCTGGGCACGTTTGGCGATCCCGGCCAATTGGACGCCGCGGGAGAAGCCATGCTCTGCGAGGACGGGAACGGACTCCCGTCTATGTGTCCTGCGCAAGTGACCGTCGACGTTGCAATGGAAATATTTATAGACACGTGAAAAATGTACGTAGTACAATCGTTTACCAGTTTGCATGAACGATCCTGCTGGAGAGTGTCCCACTTGAACGTTGCTGCAGGGACCCGGCGAGGACGTCGGCATCAACCCGACCGGGCTGGGAACGTGCATCGGATTCAAGGGACTGTTGGCGACCAGTCCGGAACCCGGCGAAGGATGGGGAAGCATGTTGGGCGTGTTCGGCGGCAGAGACGGTGGCGAGGCCAGATTGAACGAAGTAGCCGGACTGCTGCCGAAGCTCTGATGTTGACTCGTCTGTGTTATGTTGGCGGTGTGCGGGCTGGCCGGAGTGTGAGGATTGCTACCGGAAGGCGGTGTGAGAGGCGGATGGAACCTCAGTCCGTCTCTTTGCTGCGCGGGTGACTGAGGCCCGCTTCTGTGGTGGCCTAAGAAGCCCACGTTCCCGCCCCCGCTGCCGGTGTCGCTGTCCATCGTTATAGGGGACGGGGGATTGTCGTCCTCCGACTGAGACCTTCTGCGAGAGACCGCGCTCTCGTCCACGTACTTAGACGTGAAAGCCTTGAGGCCCTGCGTCGGAGTGAACTCGTCGACGACGTAACTCCTGTCGAAGCGGCTGTACGCGCCGTCTCGCAGACTCACCAAGCCGCTTCCCCGCAGACGAAGTTCCAAACAGTACATGCCCTGGTACGCGATCCTGACGAGAGTCACGCACTGGGGCATGATGGTGAAAGTTTGCACCGGTACCTGAGGCCTCGAGTTGTAAACGCAGAGCTGCGGAATCGTGGGCAATTTGTTGATCGACGTGAGAGGCTGCAGCGTTTCATGAAGGATGTGTATGAGTTGCGCCAAGTTTCTGTGTCTGTTCAGATGAGCCTCGAGCTGTTCCTTCATGATCGAGTGGGCGTTCGTCGTGGTGCTGGTCGGACTCTTCCCGAAAATCAGTTTGAACGCTTTGTCGTTGGTGCTCCAGTGAACGGTGACGGTGGCCCCGCGATTAGGACCGTACGTCAGGACCAATTTGCTGTAGTTGTACGACTTTACGCTGACGATGTTGCGCAGATTGTATTTCTCCATCTTGAAATATTCCGCCAGATCGTGGACGATCGAATAGAGGTGTACGATTTGAGCCCAGTCGCTGAGCAACGAGTCCACCGTCCGCGAGACAGTGTCCGCAGTTCCCATTTCGTATTGAAAGTACGCGGGCCTCCTCAGTCCTTGTTCCTTCGGATGACTGCTGGACAGAGGGCTGCCGTAGAACACGAACTCGGCCATCCACGTCTTGGCCATACCTTTGCCCTGAACTCTGATTGAGACGCTGAGCAGTCTCTTGAGGAGAGCGAACCACGCCGCGCTGACGCCGATCATCGTAGAAGGTGCGGGCAACTGAACCAACTTCAAGACCAACGCGGTGGCGTTCGCTTCCACTTGAAGCCCCTGGTGAGCTATGTCTTTCCTCGTCAATTCCTGCGCCAGCGTCACGAAAGGTATCCTCTCGTCGCAGAGCGCGACCACGTGCGCCAGCTCTGGTATGAAGTACGCCGGTTGCTTCGATCTTCTACTCTGCAAAGTGGCGTTGGCGTCTGCTCTTCCGCCCTGACCGGTACTCTTCCTCTTGCTACTCGTTTCGGGACCCGTCTCGACGTCGACGCTGGTAAAGGGACCGTGGGTTATGACGAAAGTGTCGAACTCTATCAAGCTCTGAACCTTCAAATACATTTTCGGTATTTCCGTCTCGATGCTGTCGTCGTGAGGATCGTCCTCTATGGAACTGTGCTTCACCACGGCGAGGAAGAACGAGCATTCGATCTCGCAGGGCGAGCTCTCCTTCTCCTTGAACGCCACTATTAAAATTACCGTCGGATGTCGATGAAGCTGGATGAACATCCGGTGTCTGCTGATCTTCGACATCGGATGATCCGGGTGAAGGAGCACGGGTAAACGCTCGTGAGAAGTCGCCGGTAGATGCTGTAACGTTTTCTCGCATCGTCTTTGCGTTATCCAAAATCTTAATTCCGATATTAACGACGGAAGACGGGAGTGGTCGCCGTTCAAGGCAGTCGTCAGATCCGGGATCAGAGGAACTTCGTATTGAGGAACGTGGCACTGTAACATTCCCGTGTGCGTGTCGACGGTGACCAGTAAATGTTCTGCCCTTAGACAAGGTTGCAAGACGGGAACGGAGAGTATCGCCGGCGAACCGGCCAGAGTGCACTCGACGTCCTTCAACATTCCCTGCAACTCTTGTTTCAATTCCAACAGTCTGCTCCTCGTGCGCACGTATATCGTGTGAACCAACAGACACTCCATCGACAATTGATCCGATCTGATCGCTCTGTCCGCGATCTCGCTCTCCTTGCTACCCAAAGACGGAACGTGAACGATGGCGAGAGGCCTCGCGGGATCGTGTTGGTCCACTTGCACCGTCAATTTGTACCCTAGTTCCGAACGCGGATCCTTGTTCGTCAGTTCTCGCCAATAAGAGACGGACAGACATTTCCCTGCCACGTATTCGTCCACGTGAATGTGATCGTCCAGTCTGTCTCGTATCAGTCGCAACGTTTGAGAATAGAGCACTTCCAGTTGTAGGGACTGGCAGAAGTGATGCAAAATATGATAAACTTCGGACAACGGATTCGAACTCTCCGTCAGCCTCGATTGAATCACCTGAAATTAAAGTTAAATGATGAAAGGGATGTAAAAAGCTATTCAAAAATTTTATTATTTAGAAAAAAGGAGATCGTACTTGATGCACATAACCGGTCTGCAACGGATGCACCAAAGCTTTCCCGTCTCCTGTTTCTCTGTCCGAGACCAGAATTTCCAGTTCCAATAATCTCCAAGGTACCGCCGGCCCGTCTCCCATTACTGTAAGAGACACCGAGAATTCTTGTTCCACGAGGAACGTCACTCTCCCTGCCTCTATCTTCAAATTACGCATTTGTGGGAGCAAATTTCCAGTTACTAATCTATGTTGTATGACTTGGTTCAATCGCTGAAGCGTGCTTCTTTTCTCTACCGGCGTGATCGAGTCTGGAGGCACGATTCTCTCCTGTTAAAAACACGAGTATAAAGAATAGTCTGTAGCGAGAAATAGAGGAACTGCTAGCAAATTAAGATTACTCTTATGCACGCTGGTAAACGACTGTACGTTCCGGTCGTCAGGACTTCTACTGCAGCAGGAATGTGAAAATTAGGTAATCTCGCGTGCACCAACGTTTCACGGGCCATCCTCGCGAGCATATCGGCCGTATCAACGAAGAGTAGAGACTGTTTGTCCAGGAAGGCCATTATATGCTGTTAACAAAATTCCCTTTCAGTCGTCGGTCAGATTAAAACGACACGATGAGCACGAGAAATTGATATTTGACGTACCGCAGACTTATCAACTTTGGAAGCACTGTTGGCCCATTTGACCAGGGCCAGTAAGCGTACGTACAGCTGCCTCGTCCTGGCTGAAAAATTATAGATTTCTATCTTCCGCTCCATGTCAGTTTTCCTAGGTAATCTGTAAACGAATGTTACATAACGTTATATTTAATTGTTTACCACGACTTTAGCTTACAAAAGTATAACACGTATTTTCTTACAATTCAGCCAGGACTGTGAGTTCGTGATAAGTACGTTGAATAATAAAATCGATGAGCATGCCGAGAGAGATGGAACCACCGCGGTTCCCTTCTTGTGGTATATTGTTGGTCACAGGGGTCTGATGACCCTCCAAAGGTACAGGAGCCATTTTCTTTTTTTATTGTATTACTGTCTACAAGTCTAAAACTGACAGACAAATATGACTATCATTATGAAACATCAAAGTTGATAGACATCAATTGATATAGCAAAATGTATCGATACAATTATTGTACTTACCAGACGGGTGACACTATATATTCGTAAAATGAACGAATGCTTGTTAGTTATCTGACGTTAACAAAATTAAACCCAGTAACGAGCACGTCAAAACGAAAAATTGTTCACTCATTCTTAGAACAATGAATTCCTCGATCAGAGAATGCATCGGTTGCGAAGAACAGACAGAGGAAACGAAGTACGACATCAAATACGTGTTATTCTCACCTGTAATATTTAGTTTGTTATCACAAATACATTACAATAATATACAGCGACTGAAAGCAGCAAGAAAGTAGCTTCCTTCCAAACCATTCCAAACACACGAAACGTACTATTAAAACATAATTCATAAAATCATGTTGAATCACCTATCATGATGGAAAAGTATGAATAAGGAACGTGGAATGTGGAAGACAATCGAATGCATGACTTCGAGCCACAGTCCCGACTTGGAATTTTAATTATATCAATCATACTCGTGAACAGATCTTAATGAAACTTTGGGAACATTTAGAGAGGCTCTTTTTGAACGTGCCTCTATAGTTTTGTCCAAATCGCTACGTCAAAAGCCGAGATATTTGCATTTTTTTCTAAATCGTCTCGTTGTGTCTGACATTTGAACGTGTCGCGCCATCTAGCGGACGAAGTCTCGAACTAAGCGTTCTAGACTGGTAAAATGTCTGGCATTTGAACGTGTGGAGCCATCTAGCGGTTGAAGTCGCGAACTAAGCGTTCTAGCTATACGATTTCCTCTCTGCTATACGAAATAGATTTAAAAAAAAATGCAAATATCTCGGTTTTTGACGTACCGATTTTGACAAAACTATAGAGGCATGTTCAAAAAGGGACTCTCTAAATGTCCCCGAAGTTTCATTAAGATATGTTGACGAGTATGATTGAATTAGAATTAAAATTCCAAGTCGGGGATTGAAACTTGTCAGGGAAAGTATTTCTTGATTGATATAATTAAAATTCCAAGTATGACAGTGTGTGCATTTATACAATATAGTGCATAACTTATACTGTGGTTGTGGTGTATAATCAGTGTGTATAGTAGATGCAATGGTACAATGTGGTACAATGGTTGACGGTTGAGTTGACAATGGCACAGTATAAATGATCAACACTTGAATCAATGTGAATTTTAATGGGATATCGAGTGAAGACGTTGATAAAATCGTTTCGTGCGATCAAAATGTTAAATCTATTCAGTCAGTCTGCTCGCAAGTAGAAAATGTCTGACACACGTTTATGGAGGCTACTATGGTTTTCTTCACTGTTCATTACTCTTTTCTTATTCCCGCTCATTTATAGCGGCGATGTAAAACAGTTGACGTTTTGCGAACAGAAGTCATCGCGCAGGTAATTAAGACAATTTTAAACCATATCCATAGCTGGGCTTTTCTCCTAGTTCAAATTATATGCTTGGCTGTACATTAATTTCCTAAGAATCATTTCTGAAGATTCAAAAGAATGACAATTTGATGACAACGAGATTTTTATCAGTGAACGACAAATCCTCTATTCTTATCTGGTTACAATCTTGGAATTACTCATCTTGGAATTTCAGTTTATTGTTTGTGAGTACATTGGATGGAAAGATATCTGCGTTGGATGCTAATAATCTTGGTAAAAAGCTATGGACATTAGAATTTAATGATGGGCCCATGCTGTCGTCAAGCATTCATCGCAGAGAAGTAAATAAACATTGTGTATATACATTTCTAAAACCTTATTTCACGCTTGTTATTAGCATATGTTAATATCTGAATTGTTCCTGACAGCTTAACAACAATGGTCAGTGGGTTCGTTTGATTCCATCTTTAAATGGAAAATTGTATAAGTTCGACGGAGACAATTTGGAAGCAGTCCCAGTGTCTGCGAGTCAATTACTGCAGTCGTCTTTCCGCTACTCGGATGATTTGGTATTCTCTGGTGGTAGAGAAGTTAAATCGTATGGTACATATTTTAAAACAGACAAATACATCAATAAGAAGAGTATACAGAGAAGTATACACACAAATTTGTTTCAGCTGTTTCCAGTACAACAGGAAAGGTAGTGTACGAATGCGGGATCAATGGTTGTACAAATACCACTGACGGAGAGACCTACATACAACAAGAAGTACTCATTATTCAGAGGTTTCAACAAACTGTTAGAGCGGTTGAACCGCACACCGGCGTTGAAAGGTAGCAGAAATATCGATTCTTTTTTTAACTGACTTTGCACTAAAGAAATTTATGAAACAGGTGGAACTTCAGTGTCGGCCAACACGACTTGGTATTAGTTCCTGTTTCTGGCATGGATTGTCAAAACGAAGGTACTCCTCAAGTTCAGGATATCGAGATCAAAGTCGTTGTACCAGACGGTCTGATTTGGGCCGTAAGCAAAAGCGATCCCGCAGTGAAATTATGGCAATACAAGGTTCGTTTCACTTTTGAGAACAAGCATACGTTTCTCTCTTCGCAGTTTCGTATTAAATGTTAATAATAATATATAATAATTAATAATTAAATAATAATAATTAATAATAACGTATTGTATGTTATCAGTTCGATTCTCCGATCGTTAGTATATGGCGCGAGGATGCGAGTAAAAAGATCAGTGGACATAAGAATGTGAAGGAGATCAACTTGTTCGATAGTACGCAGTACTATGGGGAAACAGAATTCTCCGCGAACCCGGGCATTTATCTAGGCATGCATAATAGACAATTATACATACAGGAGAACACGGATTTACAAAATTCTTTGGAGGCAACACCGAGGTACATGCAACATGTGAAATATCCATGGCGACCCTATGCGGCTATAGGTGCTACAGGCAACGATGTCAAAGATTCAGTTTCAGTTAAAACAGAAGATAACAATATGGAGGACGTCGCACTTGACATAAGCGATTCGCAAAGTACCACTGCTTTGTCGGTTCTGTACAATTCGGAATATATAAACGGTACTTGAACCTGATTAAAATTGAGACGAGCGAGAGAGATGTAAACCACGTTCTTTTTATAGGAAATGGGTTTTACCTCTTTTCGACAGATCAGCTGGAATTGGATAGTAACAAACAATGCAACGGTACCAATCCGGAATTGACGTTCGTAGAAACGATCATGGAGAAAACTTATAGGTCGACGAATACGAACAGAGAGGACGACAACACGCCTGTACAAGTTATAATAGTTTCGTTGTGGTATTGGTGGTACGTAGAATGTGGAGAATTAAAAATTGTATTCGCGTTTAACCGGGAAATCATCTTCGTCTCGATAGGAAGGAAGTTTTAATAATTTCGATCACGACCGCGGTTCTGCTGAACTTCATGCTGACCCAGCGTTTGTTAAATGCCACGACGGACGCGAAAGATGCCACGCTGCCCGTAAGTATTATAGATCGCTCGGAGAACACTTTGAAACGGCAGATCATCATTTATCTTATACCGTCTTTACAGCCTTTGATAGTCGAGAGATATATAGAGACGAACAAAAACAATCAATTGGTCAAGGAAGAAACCGACGTCGACAGTTTCAAGTCTCGTTATCTCACGGACTTTGAACAGGTGAACTGCCTGGGGAAGGGTGGCTACGGGGTAGTCTTCGAAGCGAAGAACAAGATAGACGATTGTAACTACGCGATTAAGAGGATCGCTCTGCCGAACAGTAACAGTTCGCGGGAACGCGTGATGCGCGAAGTAAAGGCATTGGCCAAACTGGAGCACCCGAACATCGTGAGATACTTCAACGCGTGGCTGGAGTGTCCGCCCCCGGGATGGCAAGAGAAGTACGATCCGAAGTTGAAGTCGACGAACTTGGACATCACTTCGTCTTCTGTCCACACCGGGGCGAAAATCAATAATTCTGTATGCATCGACGTGAGCCAGACGGACACGTCGATAGACAGTGCCCGCGAAGCTTACGAACTGGACCACGTCGCCGACGAAGATTCCTCCGTCGTGTTCGAAGAGTCTGAACCCACGAATCGGGACAACGTCATCGATATCAGTAATAGTACCGAGAGCTCTTACATGTCGCAGAAGAGCGCGAGGGAAAAGGTGTTGACAAACAACGATTGTTCACATTCCGAAAGTATTGTCTTTAAAGATAGTACCGACAACGGTGAAAACGAGAAGAGGAGAAAACGACAGAAATCGTTTTCCTTAGACTTGAACAACAAATCGCATTCACGAAGGTCTCCGAAAATGTTTCTCTACATACAAATGCAACTGTGCCAAAAGCTGAGTCTCAGAGAGTGGTTGAAAAATCAATCGAAACGGGATCCCCATCGCGTGTTGAATATATTCTTGCAAATCGTCGACGCCGTGGAGTACGTCCATTTGCAAGGACTTATTCACCGAGATTTGAAGGTAAGGAATGTATGATGATCTTCTAAAATAGTGTCTATCATTGAACAACAAAATATTTCAGCCTTCGAACATATTCTTCTCCTACGATGACAAAATAAAAGTCGGAGACTTCGGTCTTGTGACCGCGATGACGGAGAGTTACAACGAAGCTCATACTCCTCCTTCCGAGAGCAAGGACGTTAGTTTAAAGAACAGTTTACACACCGCGTACGTCGGCACGCATCTTTACATGTCCCCTGAGCAGATGAACGGCCAGGTGTACAACTACAAAGTAGACATCTACTCTTTAGGAATCATATTGTTCGAACTACTCATTCCATTCGTTACCGAGATGGAACGATCGGTCGCCCTGATGAACTTGAGGAAGTTAATCTTTCCGAAAGATTTCGACAACAATTATCCAGCCGAAGTGAGTATCACGGGTCCCTACACCCCTCGACACGACTCGTCGCGATTAATCCGATGTTCGATTTCTAGTTCAATCTGTTGAACATGATGTTGAACGGAAATCCTAACAACAGGCCTACGACGTTCGGCATCAAAGCCAGAGCGCCCTTGTCGAATCAAGAAACGGTCAACGGGCTTAACACGTGCGAGGACACAAGGTGGCATTTCGAATTGCCACAAATCTCGCGGCATTCCTCCGTGACCAGCAGCAGCAGCGCTGAATCCTGGGAGAACGTAAACTGAGTAATCTATTAATAGTATCTAATACGTTATAATATTCTGAGCGTTAACGAGAGTGGATGCTCAATTGATTTTATTATCGTTACTTTGAAGTCGTCGTGTATGGATCAATTGAATGTGTAGAAATTGATACGTGGTCGTCTTTCGATGAGAACGCGTACGTTGGCTGGTCCCGTTGTACTTCTCTCAGGGTGAACACGGGCCATCGTTGTACAACGTGTGATTTGTATAATACATTTTCTTAGATTTTAATTCACGTAGTCTAAATATTTTTTTATAAGTATATACCGACCTGTAATTTCGTAATGCCACTGTGTCTGGAAAGGTATCGCTGTTACATTTCTATGTATGAAAATGATTATATTTACTGTTACAATTCGGAATTTCTGTGGAATCGTTTTATAATAAAACCAAGATAATATAGATATTTTTATAAAATGAACAATCGTTCGTCTTTGATTTTGAACACCTGTTATTTTGCCAGCCGTCATTGTAAAACGCGATCCGTATATTCTTTCGTTCACTTAGATTTATTTCTCTACACAGCATCCTGTCGTACGTATATTATTTGGAAATAATTGTATTCACTGTTTCGACACGGAATTTTATAACAAGAGTATAGAGAATATACATATATATTTTATTAGGCCGATGATCAGTGTATTTAAACATATTTGTAATTATTTTAGTTATAGTATAGCATGTTCAAACATGTATTATGTGATCGATACTTACTACTTATCGTCTAAGATTCTCACGACACGACTTCGTTCGCGGCCTGTGGTCCACCGAGCAACGTCATTCCGCTCTTGGACAAAACAAAATTGATCGCCGACGTAGTGTCGTCGTTCTGCGGAAGCCTGTAAAAGCTCTGACTGAAAAACAAACGTCTCGTTCAGTTTCCTAGTTTTCGCTCTGTAACGTAATGATTTATTATTACCCGTTCCGAGCGTCGAATATTATCTCGCATAAAGACCAGATTATAAGGAACGCGAAGCACGCGATAAAGAATCCGCAAATAAATGTCCACATCTTCCAAACAGACCTCTCAAATTCTGAACCGAATTAGAATAATCCGTCAGAAATGAAATCTATATGTAACCGGTTTAAAAGATATCAGTATTACCTTCTCGTTTGTCTGTCACGGCAACATGCCGTATGTAAAGAAAGTTTGACCAAACGCTTTTTTCGATGTATTTCCACAATGATAAATATGGCAGGAGTAAAAGTTCTCGACCGTATCTCGAGTCGTATAACTCGACACGCTGACTGTACTAACGCGACCGTCGTCTTTCAGACTGAAGAAACTGTTTCTCGACAAGACAATGAGAGTCTGTNAAACGCGAAGCACGCGATAACGAATCCGCAAATAAATGTCCACATCTTCCAAATAGAGCTCTCAAATTCTGAACCGAATTAGAATAATCCGTCAGAAATGAAATCTGTATGTAACCGGTTTAAAAGATATCGGTATTACCTTCTCGTTTGTCTGTCACGGCAACATGCCGTATGTAAAGAAAGTTTGACCAAACGCTTTTTTCGATGTATTTTCACAATGATAAATATGGCAGGAGTAAAAGTTCTCGACCGTATCTCAAGTCGTATAACTCGACACGCTGACTGTACTAACGCGACCGTCGTCTTTCAGACTGAAGAAACTGTTTCTCGACAAAACAATGAGAGTCTGTGAAATAAACAAGGAAAATATATGAATTATTGATCGTACTCACTCGTTCCCGTAAGACTGCAATAATTTATCCATCAGCAACCAAGCAGTATAAATCCTTTTGGAATACAGGGTGTTCCAGATCGAAACCGACATACTTCGCCAGCATGCTCNGGCGAGTAAAAAGATCAGTGGACATAAGAATGTGAAGGAAATCAACTTGTTCGATAGTATGCAGTACTATGGGGAAACAGAATTCTCCGCGAACCCGGGCATTTATCTAGGCATGCATAATAGACAATTATACATACAGGAGAACACGGATTTACAAAATTCTTTGGAGGCAACACCGAGGTACATGCAACATGTGAAATATCCATGGCGACCCTATGCGGCTATAGGTGCTACAGGCAACGATGTCAAAGATTCAGTTTCAGTTAAAACAGAAGANAATTCGGAATTTCTGTGGAATCGTTTTATAATAAAACCAAGATAATATAGATATTTTTATAAAATGAACAATCGTTCGTCTTTGATTTTGAACACCTGTTATTTTGCCAGCCGTCATTGTAAAACGCGATCCGTATATTCTTTCGTTCACTTAGATTTATTTCTCTACACAGCATCCTGTCGTACGTATATTATTTGGAAATAATTGTATTCACTGTTTCGACACGGAATTTTATAACAAGAGTATAGAGAATATACATATATATTTTATTAGGCCGATGATCAGTGTATTTAAACATATTTGTAATTATTTTAGTTATAGTATAGCATGTTCAAACATGTATTATGTGATCGATACTTACTACTTATCGTCTAAGATTCTCACGACACGACTTCGTTCGCGGCCTGTGGTCCACCGAGCAACGTCATTCCGCTCTTGGACAAAACAAAATTGATCGCCGACGTAGTGTCGTCGTTCTGCGGAAGCCTGTAAAAGCTCTGACTGAAAAACAAACGTCTCGTTCAGTTTCCTAGTTTTCGCTCTGTAACGTAATGATTTATTATTACCCGTTCCGAGCGTCGAATATTATCTCGCATAAAGACCAGATTATAAGGAACGCGAAGCACGCGATAAAGAATCCGCAAATAAATGTCCACATCTTCCAAACAGACCTCTCAAATTCTGAACCGAATTAGAATAATCCGTCAGAAATGAAATCTATATGTAACCGGTTTAAAAGATATCAGTATTACCTTCTCGTTTGTCTGTCACGGCAACATGCCGTATGTAAAGAAAGTTTGACCAAACGCTTTTTTCGATGTATTTCCACAATGATAAATATGGCAGGAGTAAAAGTTCTCGACCGTATCTCGAGTCGTATAACTCGACACGCTGACTGTACTAACGCGACCGTCGTCTTTCAGACTGAAGAAACTGTTTCTCGACAAGACAATGAGAGTCTGTGAAATAAACAAGGAAAATATATGAATTATTGTGATCGTACTCACTCGTTCCCGTAAGACTGCAATAATTTATCCATCAGCAACCAAGCAGTATAAATCCTTTCTCGTGAGGAGTTATTCTGTCGTAAAAGCAAGACAACTTGAGTTCCTGACCGAGGATCAACGGTACTTCTTCATAGTGATCTAAACAATTATTGTACACAATCACACTGTTAAGTAATTGTTGTTTAATAATAATCTACTACCGGATATACTGATGGTACGACTGGAGAATCGTTTACTGGTCGTCTCTAAGACTGGCAGTGTGATCAGATCAATTTCCTTGCCGTCTACAACGAGATATCCAAGCTTGAAGCTCGTTTGCGGTATATCTACACAGTTGGAACATATCTGTTCCTATTACAAAAGGAAGTGATTACTTTTAAATTTCCAACTTGAACGTTTCAGCTGCAGTATATTTACCCGCACGTCGTCGCGTAGAACAATACGATCACGTTCGAAGCATCGTCTGGTTTAGAAATATATCGTTCAAGTTCACTTATCGTAAATGAAGTTGAGTACCTTTGCTTACCAGTGGAGACGAGAAAAATGAACCAAGCGAGAAATATCGGGACGAAGAAGACTTCCACGACTTTAGATCGCTTCGAGTTCGGTCGGAGATTTGTGTGTTTGAAGTCCGAATTTGAATTGAAACGACATCAGTTGTCCAATGACGATGCTCGATCGTGCACATGCTCAGTGACGACGAAACTTGAATTTTACCTGTCGCCCTGTCCTCCCTTTATGGCGCGAGTAGCACAAATCTGCACACAAACNAGTCGTCTCTAAGACTGGCAGTGTGATCAGATCAATATCCTTGCCGTCTACAACGAGGTATCCAAGCTTGAAGCTCGTTTGCGGTATATCTACACAGTTAGAACATATCTGTTCCTATTACAAAAGGAAGTGATTACTTTTAAATTTCCAACTTGAACGTTTCAGCTGCAGTATATTTACCTGCACGTCGTCGCGTAGAGCAATACGATCACGTTCGAAGCATCGTCTGGTTTAGAAATATATCGTTCAAGTTCACTTATCGTAAATGAAGTTGAGTACCTTTGCTTACCAGTGGAGAAAATGAACCAAGCGAGAAATATCGGGACGAAGAAGACTTCCATGACTTTAGATCGCTTCGAGTTCGGTCGGAGATTTGTGTGTTTGAAGTCCAAATTTGAATTGAAACGACATCAGTTGTCCAATGACGATGCTCGATCGTGCACATGCTCAGTGACGACGAAACTTGAATTTTACCTGTCGCCCTGTCCTCCCTTTATGGCGCGAGTAGCACAAATCTGCACACAAACCTCGTGAACCGCCTAGGCCGAACCACTGTCATCGAAAACGTATAAATAATTGAAACAAATCGGAGTAAGTATCTCTGAACTGACGCGTAAAACTGTATATCAATGTTCGACGTGCAACTTTGGCGTTAGAATGCTTTACATCGTTGTATTCTTTCAGTATTATCGAAGATCTCGTTGTAGACAAGTCTTAACCTTCAATCGCGATCCACTAACGAAAACGTGAATTAATTCACGTATCGTTCATCGATTATTTCAATCAGACGTAATAAAGTTATAGATAGCATTAAGAAAACGATTTTTATTTATGCTTGATATTTCTATAATCATCTTATTTTTCTCCTGTTTTTTGTTCATCCAGTTCTTCTGTGTATTTAATAATTAATCTTTCCCTGTATCGTGCGAAAATGACTCTCACCGAAATGGAACCGCTGAAAATGCATTTAGAAGCCTTGGAAATGGCAGGGAAAGTAGTCGACGTACACATTACAGCAGACAGCAATTTTCCTTCTTTGATCAATCTTATGAGATACAATGTACAAGGTACGAACCACTACCGTCCTCTGATCTGAGGGCTATCACGTTCGAGCTTCTCAAGGGCGTATATACTTTTTTAGGTGGACCGACTGTTAGTGGTCTGGACGATCATGATTACCCAAATTTACACGGGATGTCGATGTGCTTCTCCAATATAAATCAAATGAAAGTACATAGCAAAATTTCCTTGCCGTCCGAGATAATGGAACACTTCCATCGTATCCTTTTCCAGCCAAATATATTTTCGTTCTACTTGCTTCTCGATTCAAAGGATAAGATTCTTTAATTTTTGATCAGATATGCAATGTCACTGTATGATGGGCCTCTTCACAGAAATATCCAAAGCTTGGCTCACGATCGACAGCGATATATACGTCTGGTCCTACGAAAATGAGTAAATATTTATTTCGAGACATATCCAAAATTGTTATAGTCGTCTCGATATTTATAACGACGACGTTTTCAGATCTGACGTAGCGTATTTCGATGGATTAAACGAAACTATCATAAGCGTGGGCTTGGTAAAACCCAAACCGGGAATATTCCAATCTTACGTGAAGTACTTGCTGATTCTTACGACTACGGTAGAGATAACTATTCTTGGAGTCACGTTGACGGAAGCTGGCGAAGGTAACGGAGCTTCGTTTTAGATTCGCATCTGTCTCGACTTTCACTGCGTCCTATTCTGATTTAGGTGTATCACCAGAAATGCAGCTAGTTCCCGAACCGATCTTTACAGTAGCCACAGACGGCATTGGTATCACGACGATAGCGAACACTAACAGCGGGAGAATCTTTCTCGGTGGTAGAAACGGTTCTCTCTACGAAATATACTATCAGGTACAATTTCTCGAACGACCAATTGAACGTGAAAAGGATCGGGGATGACGATTACGTGTTAATTGTGTAGGCAGAGAGCAGCTGGTTCGGGAAACGTTGTAAAAAGATAAATCATTCCGAGGGCCCGTTGTCGTTCTTGGTTCCGTCGTTCGTCACGATAGCATTGTCAGAGGAGGAAGCTATAATACAAATTTCCGTAGACGACAGCCGGAACATCTTGTACACTCTCGGCGACAAAGGAACGATCATGGTCTGGGACATCGATAACGAGAGCGCGTCTAAAATCGCGTCCTTGTCGCAAGCGTCTTTGGTACAGAACGCCGTTCACGTCGTCAAGTTCGTATCCCTTGCACGTATAATTCGAAACGCGATATAACGAAACGCGGTTATTAAAATTAGTGTATACGCTTCAGAACTCTGGACAGTAACAATTTCCGGCCTCTGGTCAGCATATCCGCCATTACAGAGTCCGAGTCGGTACACTTGAACTTGGTGGTGGTCGCGGCCACCGGGACGCGTTTCTACTTCAGCTGCACTTCGGTCGCTAATCCGACGACCAGACCTCAGTGTCTGCAATTGATACACGTCAGACTGCCACCGGGTTACGCCGCCAATGCCACCGTGATGAGGCCCAGAAAAGTGCAAATGGCACATCACAGAAAAAGTATGCGTTCTAAATATGATTCGTCTCGAAATTTGCGTATAACATGAATTCGGGACGCATCGTTGACTATCGTTACAGGAACGTTGATTCTCGTTTGCGGAGGAGACACGGAAACCGCGTTGTGTTTGAGTAACGACGCTTACCCGTTCACGAGTTACTTGGCCGAGACGCAGAGTCCTTTGTCCCTCGACAGTCCGGTCTGGGCGATGGCGGAAATTCTCGTGGAACCCGCTATAAAAATCGAGAAACAGAACATCACTCAGGAGGAGCCGCCTCTCCTTGTGAGACAACATATGGAGGCTCCTCGAAAATTTATATTCCTGACTTCGCAGGTACGTATCGGCAACTCACGCGACTGGCTTCGAATCGTACGCGTACGTTCAATTACAGGGCGCCATAATTTATGTCCAAGTTCGTCCGATGGACATCTTGAAGCAACTTCTCTTGGAGCAACGTGGTCCGGATACCGAAGCGGTTCGAGCTTACTTTCAGTCCCAGTCGTTGGATCAAGCATGCGCGACTTGCCTGATTTTAGCTACGCTCGAGAGTTCTCAGAACGCCGAGGTATATATTAAACGACGTTTGTAAAATTGATGAAAAATCTGAGAGAGAGCTTCGACGACGAGAATGTTTACTGTGCGTACAGCTGGCCGAGTGGGCGACGAGAGCATTCTTCTTATACGGTGGGCAACGAACGACCAGTATCGGACCGCCGGTCGATCTACACGGGACTACGTTTCCGAATATAAACACAGGTACGAATCGTGCGAAAGGAAGAGCTCGCATTGTTTACGACAAACCTTTTGTTCAGGAGATATACGTACGTCGACGCCGAGAGCACCGAATTACGATTTGAGGTTGCAAGGATTCCGGCATCACGCGCCCGTCGGGCACAGCACAGAGATACCTTTGCAACAGTTCTCCGCGAAGCACAACGGTCTGTATTTATACGTAGGGAGAATACTTCGTCCCATATGGAACATGCGTTGCATCAAACAAGAAGTCGGAAGCAACAAAGTTACACAGGTGAATTAAACGAACGTAAATTTTTTAATCACGCTCGAGCGCACGTTTTTTTATCTTGCCGTAAATTTAGATCTCCAGNACTATCGTTACAGGAACGTTGATTCTCGTTTGCGGAGGAGACACGGAAACCGCGTTGTGTTTGAGTAACGACGCTTACCCGTTCACGAGTTACTTGGCCGAGACGCAGAGTCCTTTGTCCCTCGACAGTCCGGTCTGGGCGATGGCGGAAATTCTCGTGGAACCCGCTATAAAAATCGAGAAACAGAACATCACTCAGGAGGAGCCGCCTCTCCTTGTGAGACAACATATGGAGGCTCCTCGAAAATTTATATTCCTGACTTCGCAGGTACGTATCGGCAACTCACGCGACTGGCTTCGAATCGTACGCGTACGTTCAATTACAGGGCGCCATAATTTATGTCCAAGTTCGTCCGATGGACATCTTGAAGCAACTTCTCTTGGAGCAACGTGGTCCGGATACCGAAGCGGTTCGAGCTTACTTTCAGTCCCAGTCGTTGGATCAAGCATGCGCGACTTGCCTGATTTTAGCTACGCTCGAGAGTTCTCAGAACGCCGAGGTATATATTAAACGACGTTTGTAAAATTGATGAAAAATCTGAGAGAGAGCTTCGACGACGAGAATGTTTACTGTGCGTACAGCTGGCCGAGTGGGCGACGAGAGCATTCTTCTTATACGGTGGGCAACGAACGACCAGTATCGGACCGCCGGTCGATCTACACGGGACTACGTTTCCGAATATAAACACAGGTACGAATCGTGCGAAAGGAAGAGCTCGCATTGTTTACGACAAACCTTTTGTTCAGGAGATATACGTACGTCGACGCCGAGAGCACCGAATTACGATTTGAGGTTGCAAGGATTCCGGCATCACGCGCCCGTCGGGCACAGCACAGAGATACCTTTGCAACAGTTCTCCGCGAAGCACAACGGTCTGTATTTATACGTAGGGAGAATACTTCGTCCCATATGGAACATGCGTTGCATCAAACAAGAAGTCGGAAGCAACAAAGTTACACAGGTGAATTAAACGAACGTAAATTTTTTAATCACGCTCGAGCGCACGTTTTTTTATCTTGCCGTAAATTTAGATCTCCAGCACAATATCGTCTAGACAAGTCAGCTGGATCCTGAGTCTCTTGCAAGCACTGAGATCGTTTCTCAACAAAAATACCCACATCACCAAACAGTACGTACTCGTACATTATTTTTTAACAGACCTTTCTCTTAAACGAAATTAAATTTCATTTCCATCGTCTCCAGGCACGGTGCCAACAGATCTGTGGCCGACGGATTCGAGACAACCATGTCTAGTCATTATCAAGAACCGATAGTGGAGGAGAGAAATTCTCTGGACGCGTTAAAATTTTTCATTACTCACGCCTGTGAGGTTTTAGAACTTTGGAAGATCTTGTGCGAAAATCACTTGAACAACATCGTGAACTGTTTGTCAAAGGTAAACGTTTACAAGTGCCTAAAAAATTGTTCACTAATTCTTCTTATCGACTTTCAGGACCAAATAAATCAATTTTCCACGGCCACGTTCCGGGACTTGATCCTAATCGGTCACGAAATTTCTTCGCTACTGATCATTCATCTCATCGACAGGTAAGCGCATTGAATCACGACCGATTCTCTGTTCGATTAACGTTTACATATGTATTATTATAGTTACCTCGGAGACAACGCGTCTGTCGACGCTGTTAGTCAAAGGCTTAGAGAAGTCTGTCCAAATTTGTATAGGAGCGAAGACGCAGTCTGTTCTAAGGTATTTCGTCATTGTATCCTGTACGATTAAAACAAGTTTTACGTCTTTCGTTTTTGTCGTAGGCCAACGAAATAATCTTGAAAGCAAAGAGTTGTACGAATCCAGAAGAGAAGGAATGCCATTTGCAGTCTGCCTTAAAGGTAACCGTCGATTCAATATTCCGTATTATTACTTATTTCAAAAACGTAACACGTTTCTTACGTCGACAGCTGTGCAAGGAGGTTGCCCCCAGATTGAATCTGAGCGCAGTATGCCAACAGTTCGTCGCTTGCCAGTTTTACATGGGCGTCCTGGAGTTGTGTGTCTGCTGCGCGGAACGAGTCGACCCCAACAACGCCGCGCTGCACTATTATAAAAATAACGAGCCGATCGAAGATCAAGACGGTCGATTCGCTTATATGAAGAGGTATCGATCGAAGTGCAACGTCATCTTTTATAAACAGTACGTAATACACGCGATGTGATTACAGATTAGAAGTGTACAAGGAATTCATTACGGTGCTGGACTATCTCTACAATCAAAGTATATCGAACCCGTTGACGCCCACCATACCTAGCAAACCCGGCCCTCCGCATCAAAACACTTCTTACGGTCCTGTGACGCCGGCGAAGGAAACGGTAAGATTCACGTTTAGATTACGTAGTTTGGAAAAACATTTTTCCAACGTTCTCATTCGATTTTAGTTGCACGAAATCATAGCGGACGCGTTGCACTCCACCTGTGAAATTTTGCACGCCTCCGTGTACGCTTGGATGATAGAGCGAAGACTCCACGGGGAGCTCGTCGCTCTGGCCGTACCCTCTCTGGAGGCTTACCTGACCCGCGTCCACGCGCCAGATCTGCTCTGGCAGTATTACGAAAAGAATAAGAATCACGCCGCCGCCGCCAAGATCTTGGACTCTCTGGCGACGAAGGAGTACGTATCGACGTCGTCACCACTTCGTTCGCCTCGAAGACATTTTTATTTTTGTTTTTTTTTTTGTTTTTTTAAACGCAGATCAAATATACCGTTATCACAAAGAGTCGAATATTTAGCTCGGGCCGTGGTGTGTATGCGAAGCGACCAAGCTGGATACGCTCCGTACCTTGGCATTTTTTTACGTGAACTAGAGGACAAAGTCGAAGTCGCTAGGATACAGCAACAGGTAGAGTTTACGAACATAAAGGGAACATTCGTTTAGAGTATATATATATAAATCGACCGGAAACGTTTTGTAGATACTGGACACGATTTGTAATCAGCATCTGACCGACAGACTGAACGAGGAAGCGTTCAGAGCGTTGAATTCTTCGTTACTAGAGATCACGAAGGTACGGTTCAACTTTTTTTTTATTATAAATTATATATGTGTGCATATACTGTGAACGATCTCTGATTACAGTTGTACGAGAAGTACGCAGACCCTCTAGAACTGTGGGAATGTAAACTAGCTATAATTCATTGTTCCGGTCATCAAGACGCGATGCTGATCCAGGAGATTTGGACGAATATTATAAATAACGGTACGTTCACAGTTTTTGATCAATTAGATAACAACTGAAATTGTACGCTTTGTAGAATTGAGGGACGCGTCGACGGCAGAGGACAAGATGGCTATTTTAATGAGTAAAATCATATCCCTCGGTCAAGAGTACTCTGTGTCACCGCACTGTTTCCCAGTCGGTAATAACAAAACTGTTACACAGTTATTAAAGTATAACGTAAAATCTCTCAATATCCATCTCTGACGTTCTTTAGATTTTCTGGTGAAGCAGTTGGAGATCAAAGCGTGTAAATGGAAGGTATTGAATACAGGAATTATAGCCGGGTTCCTGCAGTTGGGAGTGTCGATGGAAGATCTTCTGGATATTTACAAGTGAGTATAAGCGGTGAGACACTCGATTCGTTTGAACGAGAAATTATTTTGTACGTAAAACGTCCGTTTAGAATGATCGGCAAAGATACCCGAACTTGGATGAACGAAGGAAACGAATTTCATCTCATAGAGTCGACGGCGAATTTAGTCAACTACTTTATATCGCATTCCAATATTTCCAACAATCTCGTACGGTAAGTGTATGCGCGCCGCTCGAACAGGAAGCAACGTAATCGATTCAAAACGGTCGTAAATCAATTTGATTGCAGACGGAAGATAATAACGAAATGCCAAGACGTGATCTCGAAATGTTTAACTACTCTGTACAACAAGGTCCACGCACAAGAATTAATCACGAAGCTCAGGTCGATTCAAAACGTCCTGGGTCGCATGTAAGAATCGCCGTCGACACTTCGATGGTTTTTATATGTGAAATGTTTTATAAAATTGTATAAATTGACATTCACGACTCGTATCACGAGTAAGATGTCGTCCAAGAAGTATGTAATACGAAATGTAAATACGAAACCCAAAGTGCTCAAACATTTTTTAGAGATATCGTCTCTTTTTCGTAATAAAAACTGTGTGCCGAGATTACGATCTTTTTTGTTTATGGGACAACAATAAAGTTCAATGTGTTTTACAACACCAATTCGGTATTCTCTGTCCACCGTTCGTTACAAGTTCCGTAAAATTTAAACACGTCGATCGTAAACAACGTGAATCGCACCGCGAATCAACGACGACGACACAGGACAAGAGTCGCGCACCGACGTTCAAAACTTTTGTTGGTCCTGAAAAGGACCGTTTATTTTCGTTTTCTCTTCCTAGCAATTTTCCCTTATTTGGAGCTGGTGTACTTGGTGACCGCCTTGGTGCCTTCGCTGACCGCGTGCTTGGCCAGCTCGCCGGGTAGCAACAGCCTGACGGCGGTTTGAATTTCCCGTGAGGTGATGGTCGACCGCTTGTTGTAATGCGCCAACCTGGAGGCCTCGGCGGCGATGCGTTCGAACACGTCGTTCACGAAGCTGTTCATTATGCTCATCGCCTTACTGGATATACCGGTGTCGGGGTGCACCTGCTTCAAAACCTTGTAGATGTAGATCGCGTAGCTCTCCTTCCTCCTCCTCTTCTTCTTCTTGTCGGTCTTGCTGATGTTCTTCTGGGCCTTGCCGGCCTTCTTCACGGCTTTACCACTGACCTTTGGCGGCGGCATCGCGGATCGTTCGAGTTGGATCGAGAAACTCTTATAAATGATATAAATGAAAAATCAAGCGGCGGCAACGGTAGCAATCGAACCTACGACGGACGAGTCTGGAACGGTTTTGCCGGTTACGCCGGGAAGTCGCCTCGTTTATATAACAAAACAGAATGCCAGCTGTCGGCCAATCAGAGGAGACGGCAGCTGCGACCTACTACTACTACTACTACTAGGGTTCCCTCGTCGCTACCGTTACCTGGAGATTGATTTCGTGTATTCCACACACACACACACACATAAATATACATACACTTCCAGCTCGATTTTTTCAACGAAAGTATCGAGGAGCGCGGAAGCGCTCCGAGGGCAAGTATTATTCTTACACAAGATAATATTTCGTACTAATAATTCATCTTATTCGTGTAAATGATAATGAAAATATACTCTCCGAGCACTTTTCTGTCTTCTTCATCTAGGCGACAGACTTTCTCCAAGCGATAAAAATTCATTAAACACGCCAACTGCTGTTAGAGTTGAACGAAACGTACTGCTCCTTTGTGACCCTGGAAAGAGTTCTCCGATATTTCCAAGTTTTCTCCTTGGGCAAGATCAAGCCTCCAATATTGAGAATAACAATTCGTATAACTCTGAAATTCATATAGTAAACATATCAGCAGGTTATCACGAGTGATTCACGAAAAACTCGAGGTAGACGATCGCATCGCCGACAATTTAGACGATTTTTAGTACGACGAAAATATGCGAACAAAAAGTTATTATACGAACGAATATAATAATATTCAACACATACGCGAC
This sequence comes from Ceratina japonica, assembly GCA_019453355.1. Lineage (NCBI taxonomy): Eukaryota > Metazoa > Arthropoda > Insecta > Hymenoptera > Apidae > Ceratina > Ceratina japonica. The sequence continues at coordinate 54,532 of SMSR01015977.1, read as the reverse complement.
ATATGCAGAGTATGTACATAATCGTTTGCACGTGTGGGTACGTGATGTGTGCGATCCAAGCGCGATACGCGCATCTGTTCCGCCGAGCCAATCGGTGTGCTTCCCGCGCGCCCATTGGTTCGGATGTGGCATCCGCGGAAGCTATAAGTACGCAGATGGGGGTTCCCGAAGACTCATTCAGCCAGTGTTTACTCACGCGTCTGGTCGCTACTGCGAGAACAAAGTCGAATCGAACATGTCTGGACGCGGTAAGGGAGGCAAGGCGAAGGCGAAGGCAAAGTCCCGTTCGAACAGGGCCGGACTCCAATTCCCCGTCGGTCGTATCCACCGTCTTCTGAGGAAGGGTAACTACGCGGAACGCGTTGGCGCCGGGGCACCGGTCTACCTGGCCGCGGTCATGGAGTACCTGGCCGCCGAAGTTCTGGAATTGGCGGGAAACGCTGCGCGGGACAACAAGAAGACCAGGATCATTCCGAGACACTTGCAACTGGCAATCAGGAACGACGAGGAATTGAACAAACTGTTGTCCGGTGTCACCATCGCTCAAGGCGGAGTTCTGCCCAATATCCAGGCCGTGCTTCTGCCCAAGAAGACCGAGAAGAAGGCTTAGAGACATCGGGAAACTACGATCGAACAAATGGCCCTTTTCAGGGCCACAATCGATACACGAAGGAAGACGATTCGTCATAACCCATTCTCCGCCCCCCATATTCCAATTAACGATCTATTGTAAAGCAAGTAAATTCTATGAAACAAATTTATTCGCCCCGATGTTTTAACGGAGGTGAAAGTATTAACCTAAAAACGCGCGTCACTTCTCGAACGCTACTCATTTATGCTACTTCCCGTCGGTCCATCGCGAGCGTCCGACCAATTAAATATATCTACGAATGTCTCGATTAAAACAAACAGATATTGCTCAGTAGNGGAGACGGCAGCTGCGACCTACTACTACTACTAGGGTTCCCTCGTCGCTACCGTTACCGTTACCTGGAGATTGATTTCATGTATTCCACACACACACACACATAAATATACATAAACTTCCAGCTTGATTTTTTCAACGAAAGTATCGAGGAGCGCGGTAGCGCTCCGAAGACAAGTATTATTCTTACACAAGATAATATTTCGTACTAATAATTCATCTTATTCGTGTAAATGATAATGAAAATATACTCTCCGAGCACTTTTCTGTCTTCTTCATCTAGGCGACAGACTTTCTCCAAGCGATAAAAATTCATTAAACACGCCAACTGCTGTTAGAGTTGAACGAAACGTACTGCTCCTTTGTGACCCTGGAAAGAGTTCTCCGATATTTCCAAGTTTTCTCCTTGGGCAAGATCAAGCCTCCAATATTGAGAATAACAATTCGTATAACTCTGAAATTCATATAGTAAACATATCAGCAGGTTATCACGAGTGATTCACGAAAAACTCGAGGTAGACGATCGCATCGCCGACAATTTAGACGATTTTTAGTACGACGAAAATATGCGAACAAAAAGTTATTATACGAACGAATATAATAATATTCAACACATACGCGACATATGCAGAGTATGTACATAATCGTTTGCACGTGTGGGTACGTGATGTGTGCGATCCAAGCGCGATACGCGCATCTGTTCCGCCGAGCCAATCGGTGTGCTTCCCGCGCGCCCATTGGTTCGGATGTGGCATCCGCGGAAGCTATAAGTACGCAGATGGGGGTTCCCGAAGACTCATTCAGCCAGTGTTTACTCACGCGTCTGGTCGCTACTGCGAGAACAAAGTCGAATCGAACATGTCTGGACGCGGTAAAGGAGGCAAGGCGAAGGCGAAGGCAAAGTCCCGTTCGAACAGGGCCGGACTCCAATTCCCCGTCGGTCGTATCCACCGTCTTCTGAGGAAGGGTAACTACGCGGAACGCGTTGGCGCCGGGGCACCGGTCTACCTGGCCGCGGTCATGGAGTACCTGGCCGCCGAAGTTCTAGAATTGGCGGGAAACGCTGCGCGGGACAACAAGAAGACCAGGATCATTCCGAGACACTTACAACTGGCAATCAGGAACGACGAGGAATTGAACAAACTGTTGTCCGGTGTCACCATCGCTCAAGGCGGAGTTCTGCCCAACATCCAGGCCGTGCTTCTGCCCAAGAAGACCGAGAAGAAGGCTTAGAGACATCGGGAAACTACGATCAAACAAATGGCCCTTTTCAGGGCCACAATCGATACACGAAGGAAGACAATTCGTCATAACCCATTCTCCGCCCCCATATTCCCATTAACGATCTATTGTAAAGCGAGTAAATTCTATGAAACAAATTTATTCGCCCTGTACGCGATGTTTTAACGGAGGTGAAAGTATTAACCTAAAACCGCGCGTCACTTCTCGAACGCTACTCATTTATGCTACTTCCCGTCGGTCCATCGCGAGCGTCCGACCAATTAAATATATCTATGAATGTCTCGATTAAAATAAACAGATATTGCTCAGTAGTAAGTATAAAGTATTTTATCACGATTTCGTGATGGTTGCATCGAAGGTTGCGTCGCACGATACTCTATTCCAATTTTGAGTAAGTACCGTAAGTACTCATCGAGGTACTTATGCGTACCACTACGGCTTGCATGTAAAATTACGATGCAATAGATTTGGTCACGTATCACCGCTACCATATATATTAAATTTATTGTCGATAAATGTGGACGAGTTGATGAGCGCATAGGTTAAGAATACTTTAATCGAATTTCGAACGAGTTCGCGAAAAATTGTATTTATTTATTTATTTATTTATTTAACCGTTTTCTCAAATGAGAGGCTCATAGACAGTGTCTGTTTAGCCTGGCGAAAAATTGTATTCGTGCTCGCACGAATCCGATTCGTCATATCGTTATCGAAAATGTATCGGAAAATAGAAAATACTCTACGCGGATTCCAAAGATAGATGAGGAAGATATTTATAACCACTTACACGCCTCATGGAAAGAGCATTTCTCAACATCTCGTGGAATGAATGATACACCGAGTTAACTATTTATAATTATATATTTATCAATGTAGATCGATGTCGGAAGCGATTGTCGAATGATCTATACGTTGGTAGCATGTAGCAATTGTAGCATCCGATTCGTAAAAAAGAATGGAAAACATCCGAGTCCGGCTTGAAGTCGCGGGCCGCGAGTAGCGGGGGTAGCGGTGTACATGCATATAATATATATATATATATATACATGTATGGTAGTTTTGCTCGGTTTCGCTGAACCAACGACTTACATAGAAAAAAATGATTCCATGCGTAATATGAAACGAAGAAAACTAGTTGGTGCGGCGTAAGAATGCGACGTTCGTAATTATACAGTTAAAATTTCTTAGCGGTAAGATTAAAAACAATTGTCAGAATCGCATCGCGTGACTCCGACGTATATAACCTGTTATCTTGTCAATATGTAGTACGTTAACTCCGTTGTATCAGAGTGTATACGCGTTAAGATTTCGGCCTTGTTTCTCGCGTGCATTTAAGAACGAATCGCCTCCGCAGTACGTTTTCGTTGTCCCACACGTTTTCATTCAATATCATCGGTTACGCGACATTGAAACTACGACATCGTCGGAATCGAGTGTCAAACGCTGTTCTCGTAGATTACAGCCTGAGGTGGATCGAATTCTCTTAACAAGGCGGCATGTTCGTAAGAGTCTGGTCGCGAATTCTCACGGGGGATGAATGAGGAAGAATTATTAAAACGGTCTGCTGCAGAGCGAGATAGAATATTTAGCTGCTACGACCGTGGTAGAGAGAATGGAGCAGAGATCGATCCTTGGGAAGATCCAACCTACGAGGTGTACCATACCACGGACAGATATGGATTTATACAGTAATTATCGCATAGAGAATGATAGCCTGTTATTGTACTTGTTCGTCATGCTTCCTATCGATTGTAGCGATAAACGCTTACCGCAAAAGCCGGATCCTAACGAAGTCAAGAGCCACAGGGTGGAAATGGAAAGATTAAAGAAATGGGAGAAGATGACGAAACAGTGGGACAGTTCTACGACCAAGGAGAAGTTGAGGCGTAGAGTATACAAGGGAATCCCTAACAGGTTCCGTGGTCAAGTTTGGGCATTGTTATTGGGTATTAAAAATTTAAAGAGAGAGCAAGCCGGTAAATACGACGAGATGTTGAAGCTCGCGCGTCAATGGTCCACCGAAATAAGACAAATAGACGCGGACGTGGCTAGACAATACAGAGACCATATCAATTACAGGTATGCTCGGAGGAATGTATATAGAACTATATATCTTTAAGTCGATATTACATATTGGATTTTGATTTGTTTCCAATAGAGAGAGGTATAGCATAAAACAACGATCTATGTTTTATGTATTGGCCGCCTATAGCATGTATAATATGGAAGTGGGTTATTGTCAAGGGATGTCTGTATTAGCTGGATTACTTCTATTGTACATGGATGAAGAAGACGCGTTTTGGGGTCTTTCCGTGTTGCTTGCCGATAAGAAGTATACCATGCATGGTTCGAGCTAGCTTTATAAATTTTACGCGACGAGACGAGATCACGATCTGTTATTAAAATATATTTACTCGTAGGATTCTATGTCGACGGTTTTCCAAAACTGAACCGTTTCATCGAGCACCACGATAAAATTATGAACAAATTTCTACCGAAGCTGAAACGGAAACTCGATAAATGCGGTTGCGATTCTATTCTTTACGCGTTAAAATGGTTTTTCGTGGTTTTCCAAGAGAGGGTAAGAGAACGCCGGGAGTCGTCGTTTAATCTACATAAGGATTGGCCGTGATATGTGTAATTTACTTCAAAACAGACACCTGTTAGCCTTGGTCTCCGGATTTGGGACATATTCCTACTGGACGGAGATCGCGTCTTGCCCGCCATGGCGTACACGGTCATGAAGATGCACAAACGATTTCTCATGCCGATGGAGAGTCTCGACGAGTTTTGTAATTACTTGCAAATCAAATTAGAGAAAGACTTCTGCTTCGACGACGACACGGTCGTGAGTACTATGGAGCGCAGCATGGAGGAGTTGAAACGCGCCAAATTAGATTACCCCGGCCCTCCCTTGCCGCACGAATTGCCCCGAATACCGTTCGGCACGTTCAAAGAACCCACGTTCGCCAGCAAGGTACTCCACACGTCCCACATCGTTATCGGACCACGAATTTCGTGCGTCTACGAGGAACGTGCGCGACGTAAATATCGTGTGTGTAACGCGTAAAAATTCTTAAAGGTCGGAAGACGCAACGAGGAATTTAGCGAGGCGCAGCACGTGATGCGCGAGTCCATAACGCAGCGTAGGGAAACGGTGGTGGTCACCGAAGACGGGAGAGAAAGTACAACGCCGGTCGAACAGACTAGTTGTGCTCTTGGCGGTGAGTTACGATCTGGCGAGAACATAGTGCACGTTAACACAAATGCTTACCTTCCACATTCTAAACAAGAGATTATCAGTAAAGACAGAGATTCAGATATAACGTTTGTTTACAATACTAGATTGTAAGATACACAAAAGTATTACATATATATTTATATATATTTATATATTGCTCAATCATTATGTGTATATATATATACAAACGCACATAGAGGTAGACAGAGATTAACATATAAGCCATATATATTTTCGAAAGTAGTACGAAACTTGGAGCTCGAACATTGTAACAGGAGAGAACGACTCATTGATATTTTTTTTTTTAATGAAATAAAACAGTGGTAAGAAGTAAGAGATCGTGATTATTGTAGAATACTCAGGAAGACTTTTTAAAGCGGACGCGTATTACACTTACTATGCGAAAACCGTTCGGGCCTGCAGCATAATGAGGATTGTATTACATGTGCAGGGAGCAAATTCTCATTTGACCCGAGCCTCGACGATGGAGCATCTCCCAATGGCTCGCGCCGGTCATTGGCAGACACGTCCGTCACGTCGACAGCCGACCTGTCCGTGTTTAGCTCGGCGACCCGGTCGCAGGCGTTAGACAATAGTCTCGATACTCAAAGTAACATTTCTAACGCCAGCTCTGGCAGCGGTGGTTTGCCGACGCCGCGAGCAACGCCTCACCAGCCAAGCCCGGACGTCGTACGGATATACGTGCCGTATACGTCGCCGATGTCCGGCTCGTACAAAGACGATCTTCCGCGCACGCTACCGCGTTCGTTAGAAACGAATAGGATTCGGATACGGGTCGACCCCGACCAAACCCCGGTAGTGGAGAATCTGAAACCGTTCTCGCTAGAGAATCTGGAGATCGATCTAGACTTGAAGTAACTTGGCGTCTCATACGTCGGTTCATGTCGTTTAGAAATTCTGTTCTCCTCGTTTTGTCTGTACTCTATACGTAGGGAGGCGAGAGTTTGTGCGCGGTGAACAACAGTAACGATTGCGATGGCCTAATTACATTCTTTTTCCTTTTTTTTAAAGTACATAATAGAGAATGATCACTTCCAATGTAATATTCCTAATTGATCAACGATGTTTTAAATGTCTGATTAAAAAACTATATCTATATATATATATCATGGATAATTCTAAAGGTAACTGCATAATAATCGAGTAATATTCTACGAAGTTATATTTGAACGAAGAGCAACAAGATGATGGAACTTTATGCGAAATATAAAACGAATTATACACGTAGCCTGCTGAAGTTATTTATAATATTTTGGTAGACATAGACGGGGAACTTCGACTACGAATATCTGATAAACGCGTAGGACGTTAAGTAGGTGCATAAGCGGTAATGTGTAGATAATTTCTGAAGCATGCGTTTTTAAAGGTCCCTCCCTCGAACGAACAGGATATACATAATATTTTCGGATATATTAAGGAAAAAGTAAAGGATTGGTCGTTATACAGTATATGTATGTATAGAAATATGAGTCAATTTTCCATAGTAAATGTAATACACTTAAAAAATGAAACAAAGAATGATATTTTTGTTACTACGAGTATATAAAATCCTTTGATTATATTTTACTGCATACGTTGTAACCGAAGTATACATAAAGTTCCATACTCTAGGATTATTCAGCCGAATAATTTACGATTATAGACGTTCTCTGTGACGCGTACGAACGGGGAAGCTTAGACCGATATCGATTATTCGTCGTTGCTTTCGGACTTTTATTTCACGAGTTTCGAAAATCTCGGATTGGATTTGCAACAAAGATTTGCGTTTTATATGCCAAAATGTCCGATCGTGTAACGTGGAATCGGATAGTGTCTCGATAATACATATACACGTAGATTAGAACTTTTTATATGTATTTAATTATTCTAAGGAAATTAGGATGTATAGTTTAGATGATTATCGTTAATCATTTGCTTTGGGAACAATTATGAGTTTCAGACGAACGGAGAACATTGCTTTAGACATTATTATAAGGTAATGATCATATCTTGGAAGGAAACGAGTTACATTCAATTAACGTTTTAAGTACTATACTGCCACGCTAAAAAATTCGTACTACTTTTTATTTATTTTAAGTTCTTTTTTATATAACGTTCAACGACAGATACATTAGTTGTTGTATATACGTAGTATTTAACGAAGAAATCTCCTTTGTTCGTCAACGAGATTGTTTAGGGGAAAACGAGGTAGCGAGGTATTTGCCAGAAACTCTTTACCATGTGATGTGTGAATATACCGAACAGTCTCCCGATACTTTGCAGCGTATTTATTTTGTTTCACGTTTAAATGTACAAAGGCATATAGACACGTGCTTGAATAATAATAATAATAATAATCGGTTCTATAAAACATTCCCGGACAACTGCAGTATTCCTCGATGTATATATAGAGCACGAAACGTATTACTTATATATAAATAATATAACGACAGCAATCATTTGTTACGTCTAACGAGTGTAGCGTAAGGGTAATATTTGTTAAATAAATATTAAATGTTAACGGTTCGAATCTTTATCGCATTGTAAAAGAGATCAACCAAATAATCTGTACAGTGATCTGCGTATAGCGAACGACCCTATCTGTCCTATCGTGGCATGATACTATCAATTCTTGAATAAAAATAGATATCGCGATATACCGAAACGCATGGAATTGTATTATAGATGCAACAAGAATCTATTAATAAACGAAACCAACAACTTATCTACGACGAAATTCCTTTGAAACTGTACGCAGGATATCAGTTTCTAGGCTGACCCTCGCCTCACTCGATCGCCACTCATACTTTAACTAGAAACTCTTATTGTTTTGCATCTTTCAGAGAGGCTTGAAAATGTTTCGTATGTCTCGTGATCTTTAACATTTTTTTATCAACGTATATGCATCGTTTTAATACTCAGGTAGATTTATACAACGTGAAATAGGATATGAATTACGTAAGAGTAAAATGTATTTTAATTATCGTACTTTCTGTAAAATCTCAAGCGTTCGTTTGAGCAATACTTGGTTCTTAATACAAAACAAGTGGTTTATTGTCAGCGAGAAGCCGCGGTCGAGCAAGTTGAAAATTTAGTACAAAATTTGTTTGCTTAAGTAGGATAAGATATTAAGGAGGAAATGTGTATTCGTCGCATTGCCACGTTAGATTTTCGGCGCGTCTAGTTGGAGATCGAGATGTCCTTTTGATACGAGGAGATGTACGTTCTGCGTCGCGTACGCTCATTTGTAGTACCTGTAGGATGTTCGAAGGACAAACGGTATTTGATAACGCGACGCTCGTGTAACTCCTCAATGTCTGGCGGGAGTCATGTTGTAAATTATACATAAGTAATAAACGATAATCCTTGTACATCACAAACGCTTGTTTGAAAATATTTTATTTTATACCTGAGCTTCGAGATGTACAAAAGTGTTCTAACTTCGCTTGAAGAGATCGTGGAACGATAATTATTACAATATAGACGAAAGCTTAAGTAGAACCAATACTGTTTCAATCTTATTTGCCCCTTTTCGTTTGTCTAGTTCATACTATATATATATGTATATGTATATATATATATATATATATACAATACTATAAGAGATCACTTGAAGGTATTTCTCAAAGTGATTCAACGCTAATTTATACACTTTGTACATGAAACGTGTAATTTTCGAACAATTCTGACCCAATTTTAACTTTAATATAAAGAAATACTATTCAACTTCTCATACGTATATACATATGTTTCTATGTATCCGTTCATTTTAAAGATTTAATTTTATTTCAATTTGAACACCAAAGAAAATGCTAAATACCAACTTAATTCTATTGATTGTTAATACTTGTGCACGCGTATCGAATGGCCTGGCGAGATGAATCACGAGATGAATTGAAAAAAAAAGACTTCAATCAGTACTCGGTGTAGTAACAATTAGGATAAAAAAATTATGTAGCACAGAACGATTTTACTGCGGTTTCTCTTTTCGAATACAATTAAGTGCGACGTTATTACTAAGTCGTTTTCAAGTGGAAATTGTATTTGCTAATAGGTATTGCCTTTCCATTGATTATCACTTGTGGTCCTGTGTAATAACGCCATATCAGGCTGTTCCCTCTTTTCAACTGATTGGAGGCCGACAGGTGCGACCAGCAGTCCAACCAGCTGTTGTAAATCGGCATTTGTGGAGGAAGACCCGCGATTAAACTAAAAAAGACGATGGTGCACGATTGTCATTTCCTTTTTATAAAATCTATACCCGCGACTTACCCGCTATTATTGACTGCCATGCAATTCGAGACGACCAAAAATGGATACGTGACCGTCGTCGCCACAAACTGAAACAAAGGCAAACACAGTTTAAACGTTCTTAGTAACGTATAAAGAACGATCTGCTCACCCCTATGGTAGAGACGATGTACGGTTTCAGTTCACGGTCGGCTATAACATATTTGTCGATGACGTAGGCAGAAGAACTGACTAATATTAATACAGAAACGTTCGCGATTAAACGGGGTATCAATCCCGCAAAGTATCCCATGATCCCGTTCTCTTTGTACACTTCCACAAACGATCTGAACAGTCCGCTATTAATGGATAAAAGAAAGGAAATGGCTATAGAAATAATGCATCTTCAATTAGTGTAAAAAAGTATGTGGAATGCACATCGTTTAATCGATCGTGTACTTGTACTTGGTCTCCCCGCCGACAAACTGTGCCATCATCCTTATCGCGATTACGTCCAGCGGATGGCTGACTATGATTCCGACGATCCTACTGATCAGGTCTCTTATCAGGTCGTATATACATTTCTTGCGCCTTTGACTGTAAGCAAATTGACGTGTACGCTCGCAGCAATACCTTGTACTGCGTACAATCGTTACCTTTCATCCAAGTCAGCGTAGCAGATCTCTTTGCTCGGCTCCTTATCGAATTTAACTAATTTGGCAGTTTTTTCAAAAGCTACTGCACTCACTGTATAGGCACACAATTTTGGGATGAGTCCACGGTAGCAGCCAGTGAAACCATCCGTATTTTTAATATATCTAACTGCAAAACGATAATTTCAGAATAAAGGCTGCATTTCACGATAATTGTATAAGCCGTGTAAAACGTAGATTGTTTAAAAGGAAATTTGACTGAATGAGAAAAAATCGCTTGCCATATTGGAATATGTTAGGCAAGGCAAGAGCCGGTTTTCCAAATAGAGTGGTCGTCGGTCTCGGTGGAATCGGTTCATATCCGATCTGTCGCGTTATAAATAAAAATGATCAGTTCCCTCACTTACCAAGTGATCTATGCTCAGCGTATACTTTACCTGTATCAAAACCTTAGCGTACTTAATAGGATGCGAAACGGTATTCACTAACGTACGAAGTGCGATATCGGACCACAACGGTACATCGTTGTTCGGCGATATCATCTTTAATTAGGATTTAGCTTGCCAATCTTCCCTCCGTGACGTTTGTCTCGCGATTTTCTTCCCCGTTTCCCTCAACACGTCTCTCAAGACGAACCGCCTTTTTCATGAAAGAAGCATGTCCATAAACGATTCGGAAGTGAACCCGGCCGATAATTGTATGTATCTACTATGTACTGTCAACGAGATGTACGAAGTACGAGCACGATATTTCAGGGACCAACGAGGAGATATGAGAGAAACAAATCGTATACTCGACACCGCAAAGATTTTATCCCTAGTAATCGTGTGCGTGTGTCAGTCAGTAGTGACATTTAAAATAAATATTGTATGGATTATTATGACGATATACGAAGCCGATTAGGTTTTATTCCGTTGACTAGCTATGTAATTACGGCCAACAGAGTAATGATACAATACATTGAAATATTTATTGAAGAATTTATCAAATTCGGTTCCACATTCCACTTCAAATCGACTTTTATAGATACATAAACTGTTTAATTAAAAATTCTTGAGCAATTGTACATTTAATTCACAAATATGAAGTTGTATAAGGCCGTGGCATGACTATATATTTACGCAAATTACTTTTGGAAGATCGGATGAAAACGGCAGTCAATAAGAATCATGTGACGAATAAAGTTATTGTTCAAGAAGCCGTTTAATTGTCAACAATCAGATTTATTTCGAAGATCGGACAAACGTATATATATATATATATATGTCATCGGCGTGCTCGCAGTGCTCTCTGGAGAGAGCTGCGGAGAGAGCAGTTGGTAAATGACTTTTCTAGATTGTTTTCGTCATGTGCATGGGCGCCTCTGCCAGTGTGCGTACGTGAGAAATATATCGTGTCGAGCTCATCTACTATTTGTGATTCATCCTGGATTCATCCTGTTCACGCTTCTCGATGGCAGAAGAAGCTATGTGCGAAGTGACCGAGTAGTTAATGTGATGTTTTGTGAAGGCAATAACGAGGTGAGTCGATTTTCCTTCTAACGCGACGAGGATACGTCGCGCATCGACAGGCTCCTCGGGTATCCTCGTGGCAAACGCGGATACCGTTTTCACGATTCTTCTTATGTAGAACAGACGAGAGAGAGAGTAAATAGCGTTTGAAAAACAAGAAAAAACGTTAGATCCGATCGCGAGATTAAAACGTTGCACGGTCACGGTGGGTTTTCTATTTTCATTTTCTACGATCGGAAAATAGTTGATGAGCAAACGTTGTTCCTTCGAACTGGTTCAAGTGCCCATATCCGTACAAAAATGTTTCGCAATCGAAAGAGAGTTTTGTTATTCGTTCTCCGAACGCTCTGTTTTA
>SMSR01015977.1:14016-41943 GCA_019453355.1 Ceratina japonica | reverse complement strand
TGTCGAGCTCATCTACTATTTGTGATTCATCCTGGATTCATCCTGTTCACGCTTCTCGATGGCAGAAGAAGCTATGTGCGAAGTGACCGAGTAGTTAATGTGATGTTTTGTGAAGGCAATAACGAGGTGAGTCGATTTTCCTTCTAACGCGACGAGGATACGTCGCGCATCGACAGGCTCCTCGGGTATCCTCGTGGCAAACGCGGATACCGTTTTCACGATTCTTCTTATGTAGAACAGACGAGAGAGAGAGTAAATAGCGTTTGAAAAACAAGAAAAAACGTTAGATCCGATCGCGAGATTAAAACGTTGCACGGTCACGGTGGGTTTTCTATTTTCATTTTCTACGATCGGAAAATAGTTGATGAGCAAACGTTGTTCCTTCGAACTGGTTCAAGTGCCCATATCCGTACAAAAATGTTTCGCAATCGAAAGAGAGTTTTGTTATTCGTTCTCCGAACGCTCTGTTTTATTACGATTGTTCGTTAGAACGAAACACGCCGAAATCAATTGGTCCTATTGCACGATGCTTCTCACAATAACGCGATACCCAGTTTCACGAAATTCAAGATAGACTTTGCATAATGTAAGTACGTCGAATCGTTTTGGTTTTTGTCGATCCCCGCGAAAGAACGATCGCGTTGCGAATAATTGTGAAACGATCGAAAATCTATGTGTGATTCTTGTTGCAGAATGCCAATACAGGCACCACATTGGACTGAATTTCTTTCTTGTCCAGTTTGCTGTCACGACTTTGATGTGGCCGTTCGTGGCCCAATTTCCTTAGGATGCGGCCATACCATATGTCGTACGTGCCTTGCAAATTTACACCGTAAACAGTGTCCGTTCGATCAAGTAAGCACCACCACCGCCGTCGTCTAAATAAACGTTTTACGATCGAATTGTGAACGGGAGGTGATTCGTTTTTGTCCGCATTCCAGAGTGTCATTAATACAGAGGTAGAAAGGTTGCCGGTGAACGAGGCTCTTTTACAATTGGTGGGCAATTCGATTCCCACAAATGTTGCGACGGGTTATCAAAAACTGCTACCGCCCGAAGACCATGCCAATTATTTGGTTGCCAAACGCTGCATCGAGGAGCTCGCTTTGTACCTCAAACCATGTCAGGCGAATCCTTCTTTAACCACGGGCGTGGGTCTAGTTTCGAGACCTATACAAAGGAAACTGGTGACTCTGGTCGGTTGTCAATTGGTCGAGCCGGAGGGGAGAGCGCGTGCGGTGAGAGCAGCTAGAAGTCTGGGCGAGAGGTCGGTCACGGAACTGATACTTCAGCACCAAAATCCGCAACAACTCAACGCCAACCTGTGGGCCGCCGTGCGTGCTCGCGGATGTCAATTCCTCGGGCCGGGTAGACAATTGAATATTAACAATAATAATAATAAAATAAAGACAATGATATTAACGTATATAATAAACTGGTTTTTTCTATCAGCAATGCAAGAGGAAGTACTGAAACTCGTTCTATTGGCTCTGGAAGATGGATCCGCTCTTTCTAGAAAGGTGTTAGTCATGTTCGTAGTTCAGCGTTTAGAATCACATTTCCCTCAAGCTTCTAAGACGAGTATAGGACACGTGGTACAATTGTTGTACAGAGCGAGCTGTTTCAAGGTAAGCGGACGTGCCCGTCGCTGGCACTAATCGTTTGCTCGGATGACTCAGGACCGTCGTTTTCGTTAGGTATCCAAGAGAGAGGGAGATTCGTCTCTGATGCAGTTGAAAGAAGAATTTCGAACATACGAAGCTTTGAGGAGGGAGCACGACGCTCAAATAGTACAGATCGCGACCGAAGCCGGCTTGAGAATAGCGCCTGATCAGTGGTCCGCTTTGTTGTACGGCGACACCAGCCACAAGTCTCACATGCAGAGTATCATAGACAAACTTCAGACGCCGCAATCTTTTGCTCAAAGCGTACAAGAATTGGTTATAGCGCTTCAACGAACCCCCGATCCCGGACAACTGAGTAGCCTGAGACCGCAATTAGAATTGCTGGCTACGATAGATCCTAACCCAGGTATCTTAATCATTACTAACGAGTAATTTGCGTTCGGGCAAACGGACAACGCTTATTCAATCGATTGAATTGCAGAAACAGACCCTCCCACATTAGCGGAATGTCGTGCGGCGTTAGAGGCAGTTAGAACCGTAATCGCGGCACTAGTAGAGTTCATTCAGCAACACGGAAATCGAAAAACGCAGGACGGAATTCATAATATAGGTCCTGCTCAATCGAAATACAAAGTGAGCATGTGTCGAGATCTCGCGCTCAGAGGGTCCTGTCCCAGGTCCGTCAACTGTACGTTTGCTCACAGCGACATGGAACTGGACAAGTGAGTATACGTATACCTCCGTTCGTAAGTGGACTTGCAGACGTAAATCGACCTGTCTCGAATTTTATTTGACTACAGATACCGCGCGAAGAATCGGAAACTGAGTCTCAGGTCGAACCTGCCCGGTAACAATAATTCGGACGTGGTGAAAACGGACAAGTCACTGAACGGACTGAACAACAAGACGTTCAAACAGAACGACGATTTGTCTTATCATTCCATAAAATCGCACGACAATAGTCACAGGGAGAGTGCGTATAATCGTGAAGTAGACGGCGAACGTTTGGATCGAAGTTACGACGATGTGCCTCTTTTAGATTATAATTCTATGAACAAAGTTGACCCGATGCAACGTCGTGCCCCGGCGAACGAAAACAATTTTATCGGTTCTCTGACAAACTATGTGCTACCGTCCCCTCAGGGAATGTTGCCCGTGGTACCTACGAAAAATATGGACGTGCATTGCTCTCATTATATCGTGCCCAACGCTCCTGTCGATTACACGACGCCCAATCTTGGAATGTGGGATTCGACGCAGATTTCGTCTAACGTAACCAACGGAATTCCAAACACAAAAAAGGTAATAGAAATTTATTCGATTAACGAGTCATGCCGTCGCCGCGCCGTCGTCGTGCCGTCGTATTAATCCTTGTGTGTCATCCTACAGCAGAGGACAGTCGCGAAAACGTTAACGATGTTGTTGCAACGTAGGATGGAAATTTTAAACCAGCTCGAGACAATTGTTAACAAACAAGTACCAATGAAAACGGTAGTTGGATGTTCATGGATACGTTCAACGATATTCATCTTTCGTCGTTGTTTCAATTGCTCCGTCTTGTTCGCAGAATTACGACGTGCAAGGAGACGCGCTACCGTCGAACTTCTCCATATGGACGAATACGTCGAACAATCCCATGGTTCCGTCGACGAACATAAACTGTAACAACAACAACTTCCGTTGCGCAGAGCCGATTCTGTTAGACGACGAGTTCGTACCGTTCGACGCGTCGTCCAACAGTAAATACGGACCGATCTCTAAACTGTCGAAGAACTTGATCAGGACTACGAACGGTGTACAGACCAATAACTTCTACGCGGAGGGAGGGACGCCTCCCGCGATCTCAGCTTACCGACCTATACCCAACACGAACTCGATCACCTCTTGGTACTACGGCAATCAACGTGAGTACAATCGTAAAGGTTTTTAAAGTGATTTTATTTGAAAACGTGTCTTGATCGCAGCTTACGCCATCGGAGCGAACGGAGGAATACAGCCTATTATGAATAACAGCGGCTTTGGAGACGGTTACATTACCTTCGGTCGCAATATATCCGACGCGACGATGCAACTACCAAGAGCAGACTGCATGTCCAAAGAGTACGTTCGTATTTTAGTTCCATTGACTGTCTCACGTCAGTCTCATTTGTCTACAGCGTGTAAATTGATTTCAGCTTGATCCTCGAATCGCAAAAGGTTAAACAGCAATTGAAACATCTCGAGAAGAAGATCAACGATTTGAAGGTACCGTCGTATTACGCGAGGTCTTACACCCGTCGTGTAGAGAACCGTTGACGAATGTGAAATAAAAATGTTTAGATAGCCACGCAGGGAGCGACGTTCACCGCGGGCGAGAGACTAGCACAGGAATTGCAGATGATCGAGGCCGGTATCAGAGAAAAAGAGAAGGACGTGCGGAATTGGAGTCCGTACGGCGCTGTACCTTGGATTCAATCTTCGAACAATTTGCTCAGCCCTCAGAATTACAATCCGGATTATAAACCCGAAGAGGTAAGTCGCGACGAAATATCTGCAATGGCAGCGACGAGTATCGTCGCCGTTGAAATGTTGAGCGAAACGTTCGCGTTTGTTTTTCAGGAGGACACGTACGAGGCTGGGATCGCGAACGACATGCGGGAGTTGGAGTTGCGATGGGAGTTCGAGCTTCAGGAGCAGGAGAAGCATTGGTCGAGCGAGGAGGACAATTCGAAGAAATAATAGTAAAATGGTCGTGAGTCTTGACACGTTTCTACTTCTTAGATCTGAGAACGACTCGGTAGGACACGTCCTTTTGACGTGCTTCCCTAATTGCCGTTCGCGCTCATCGGCCACATATATATATACACACACCTAACGAAAACTGACTGAAAGTAAACGAGATTAGTACGTGAGAAATATATCGTGTCGAGCTCATCTACTATTTGTGATTCATCCTGGATTCATCCTGTTCACGCTTCTCGATGGCAGAAGAAGCTATGTGCGAAGTGACCGAGTAGTTAATGTGATGTTTTGTGAAGGCAATAACGAGGTGAGTCGATTTTCCTTCTAACGCGACGAGGATACGTCGCGCATCGACAGGCTCCTCGGGTATCCTCGTGGCAAACGCGGATACCGTTTTCACGATTCTTCTTATGTAGAACAGACGAGAGAGAGAGTAAATAGCGTTTGAAAAACAAGAAAAAACGTTAGATCCGATCGCGAGATTAAAACGTTGCACGGTCACGGTGGGTTTTCTATTTTCATTTTCTACGATCGGAAAATAGTTGATGAGCAAACGTTGTTCCTTCGAACTGGTTCAAGTGCCCATATCCGTACAAAAATGTTTCGCAATCGAAAGAGAGTTTTGTTATTCGTTCTCCGAACGCTCTGTTTTATTACGATTGTTCGTTAGAACGAAACACGCCGAAATCAATTGGTCCTATTGCACGATGCTTCTCACAATAACGCGATACCCAGTTTCACGAAATTCAAGATAGACTTTGCATAATGTAAGTACGTCGAATCGTTTTGGTTTTTGTCGATCCCCGCGAAAGAACGATCGCGTTGCGAATAATTGTGAAACGATCGAAAATCTATGTGTGATTCTTGTTGCAGAATGCCAATACAGGCACCACATTGGACTGAATTTCTTTCTTGTCCAGTTTGCTGTCACGACTTTGATGTGGCCGTTCGTGGCCCAATTTCCTTAGGATGCGGCCATACCATATGTCGTACGTGCCTTGCAAATTTACACCGTAAACAGTGTCCGTTTGATCAAGTAAGCACCACCACCGCCGTCGTCTAAATAAACGTTTTACGATCGAATTGTGAACGGGAGGTGATTCGTTTTCGTCCACATTCCAGAGTGTCATTAATACAGAGGTAGAAAGGTTGCCGGTGAACGAGGCTCTTTTACAATTGGTGGGCAATTCGATTCCCACAAATGTTGCGACGGGTTATCAAAAACTGCTACCGCCCGAAGACCATGCCAATTATTTGGTTGCCAAGCGCTGCATCGAGGAGCTCGCTTTGTACCTCAAACCATGTCAGGCGAATCCTTCTTTAACCACGGGCGTGGGTCTAGTTTCGAGACCTATACAAAGGAAACTGGTGACTCTGGTCGGTTGTCAGTTGGTCGAGCCGGAGGGGAGAGCGCGTGCGGTGAGAGCAGCTAGAAGTCTGGGCGAGAGGTCGGTCACGGAACTGATACTTCAGCACCAAAATCCGCAACAACTCAACGCCAACCTGTGGGCCGCCGTGCGTGCTCGCGGATGTCAATTCCTCGGGCCGGGTAGACAATTGAATATTAACAATAATAATAATAATAATAAAATAAAGACAATGATATTAACGTATATAATAAACTGTTTTTTTCTATCAGCGATGCAAGAGGAAGTACTGAAACTCGTTCTTTTGGCTCTGGAAGATGGATCCGCTCTTTCTAGAAAGGTGTTAGTCATGTTCGTAGTTCAGCGTTTAGAATCACATTTCCCTCAAGCTTCTAAGACGAGTATAGGACACGTGGTACAATTGTTGTACAGAGCGAGCTGTTTCAAGGTAAGCGGACGTGCCCGTCGCTGGCACTAATCGTTTGCTCGGATGACTCAGGACCGTCGTTTTCGTTAGGTATCCAAGAGAGAGGGAGATTCGTCTCTGATGCAGTTGAAAGAAGAATTTCGAACATACGAAGCTTTGAGGAGGGAGCACGACGCTCAAATAGTACAGATCGCGACCGAAGCCGGCTTGAGAATAGCGCCTGATCAGTGGTCCGCTTTGTTGTACGGCGACACCAGCCACAAGTCTCACATGCAGAGTATCATAGACAAACTTCAGACGCCGCAATCTTTTGCTCAAAGCGTACAAGAATTGGTTATAGCGCTTCAACGAACCCCCGATCCCGGACAACTGAGTAGCCTGAGACCGCAATTAGAATTGCTGGCTACGATAGATCCTAACCCAGGTATCTTAATCATTACTAACGAGTAATTTGCGTTCGGGCAAACGGACAACGCTTATTCAATCGATTGAATTGCAGAAACAGACCCTCCCACATTAGCGGAATGTCGTGCGGCGTTAGAGGCAGTTAGAACCGTAATCGCGGCACTAGTAGAGTTCATTCAGCAACACGGAAATCGAAAAACGCAGGACGGAATTCATAATATAGGTCCTGCTCAATCGAAATACAAAGTGAGCATGTGTCGAGATCTCGCGCTCAGAGGGTCCTGTCCCAGGTCCGTCAACTGTACGTTTGCTCACAGCGACATGGAACTGGACAAGTGAGTATACGTATACCTCCGTTCGTAAGTGGACTTGCAGACGTAAATCGACCTGTCTCGAATTTTATTTGACTACAGATACCGCGCGAAGAATCGGAAACTGAGTCTCAGGTCGAACCTGCCCGGTAACAATAATTCGGACGTGGTGAAAACGGACAAGTCACTGAACGGACTGAACAACAAGACGTTCAAACAGAACGACGATTTGTCTTATCATTCCATAAAATCGCACGACAATAGTCACAGGGAGAGTGCGTATAATCGTGAAGTAGACGGCGAACGTTTGGATCGAAGTTACGACGATGTGCCTCTTTTAGATTATAATTCTATGAACAAAGTTGACCCGATGCAACGTCGTGCCCCGGCGAACGAAAACAATTTTATCGGTTCTCTGACAAACTATGTGCTACCGTCCCCTCAGGGAATGTTGCCCGTGGTACCTACGAAAAATATGGACGTGCATTGCTCTCATTATATCGTGCCCAACGCTCCTGTCGATTACACGACGCCCAATCTTGGAATGTGGGATTCGACGCAGATTTCGTCTAACGTAACCAACGGAATTCCAAACACAAAAAAGGTAATAGAAATTTATTCGATTAACGAGTCATGCCGTCGCCGCGCCGTCGTCGTGCCGTCGTATTAATCCTTGTGTGTCATCCTACAGCAGAGGACAGTCGCGAAAACGTTAACGATGTTGTTGCAACGTAGGATGGAAATTTTAAACCAGCTCGAGACAATTGTTAACAAACAAGTACCAATGAAAACGGTAGTTGGATGTTCATGGATACGTTCAACGATATTCATTTTTCGTCGTTGTTTCAATCGCTCCGTCTTGTTCGCAGAATTACGACGTGCAAGGAGACGCGCTACCGTCGAACTTCTCCATATGGACGAATACGTCGAACAATCCCATGGTTCCGTCGACGAACATAAACTGTAACAACAACAACTTCCGTTGCGCAGAGCCGATTCTGTTAGACGACGAGTTCGTACCGTTCGACGCGTCGTCCAACAGTAAATACGGACCGATCTCTAAACTGTCGAAGAACTTGATCAGGACTACGAACGGTGTACAGACCAATAACTTCTACGCGGAGGGAGGGACGCCTCCCGCGATCTCAGCTTACCGACCTATACCCAACGCGAACTCGATCACCTCTTGGTACTACGGCAATCAACGTGAGTACAATCGTAAAGGTTTTTAAAGTGATTTTATTTGAAAACGTGTCTTGATCGCAGCTTACGCCATCGGAGCGAACGGAGGAATACAGCCTATTATGAATAACAGCGGCTTTGGAGACGGTTACATTACCTTCGGTCGCAATATATCCGACGCGACGATGCAACTACCAAGAGCAGACTGCATGTCCAAAGAGTACGTTCGTATTTTAGTTCCATTGACTGTCTCACGTCAGTCACATTTGTCTACAGCGTGTAAATTGATTTCAGCTTGATCCTCGAATCGCAAAAGGTTAAACAGCAATTGAAACATCTCGAGAAGAAGATCAACGATTTGAAGGTACCGTCGTATTACGCGAGGTCTTACACCCGTCGTGTAGAGAACCGTTGACGAATGTGAAATAAAAATGTTTAGATAGCCACGCAGGGAGCGACGTTCACCGCGGGCGAGAGACTAGCACAGGAATTGCAGATGATCGAGGCCGGTATCAGAGAAAAAGAGAAGGACGTGCGGAATTGGAGTCCGTACGGCGCTGTACCTTGGATTCAATCTTCGAACAATTTGCTCAGCCCTCAGAATTACAATCCGGATTATAAACCCGAAGAGGTAAGTCGCGACGAAATATCTGCAATGGCAGCGACGAGTATCGTCGTCGTTGAAATGTTGAGCGAAACGTTCACGTTTGTTTTTCAGGAGGACACGTACGAGGCTGGGATCGCGAACGACATGCGGGAGTTGGAGTTGCGATGGGAGTTCGAGCTTCAGGAGCAGGAGAAGCATTGGTCGAGCGAGGAGGACAATTCGAAGAAATAATAGTAAAATGGTCGTGAGTCTTGACACGTTTTTACTTCTTAGATCTGAGAACGACTCGGCAGGACACGTCCTTTTGACGTGCTTCCCTAATTGCCGTTCGCGCTCATCGGCCACGTATATATATACACACACCTAACGAAAACTGACTGAAAGTAAACGAGGTTTCTACTGTTGCGTAAGAACAATTCAACTTCCATACGAAATCAGGGGGGAGGTGGTGGATGACACGCGAAACGTTTCGAACGCTCGTCGCATAAATATAAACAGAATTTATTATCCCTACTTTGAGTAAAAGAAATTTTCCTATTGGTATAGTGTGTAACGCGACGTGGATTTACTACTTTTCCATTTACTATGCCTTTAATAATCTTGATAACGTAATGTTTGTTCTTCTTTATCTATGGGAATGTATTTTTCCTGGGATTATTACCAGCGTAACGATTAAAAAGACTAGCTGTGTAAATATTGTAATATTAACGAACGATTTGTTAAATGCTTCAAATTTCCTTCACGGTATACGTTCGTGTTTAGTTGCGTGCAGGAAGTCTCGTCTCTGATTTTCTAGCCGCAGTACGAGTTCGGTATCGAAACAACAATGTTGAAAAGTGAGAGTTAGCTGCCGCATCGAAATCGTCGTCGTACAACCGGTGAAGGGTGGTCGTGTTTCGTTGAGTTCGTCGTAACGGGAACACGCGAGACGCTTAGACGAGAGTTAAGAACGGGCGAGACGCGTTTGTTAAAATTTAACGAAAATCGACTGTGTCAGTGTTTTATAAACATGACGGAGTGTAGTATATTTTGTTTATATATGTTTGCACAATGAGAAGCAAAGGAATATTCAATATATTACTGATACATTCGGAAAGAATGCTATTTAACCCGCGACGAGGTTACAGGATTCAGATATACGGATACATAATATAGGTGTTACGCATACGTGAAATTAACATATTCCGTTGAAATCTTGCATAATTAAGATATATATTGCTTCTAGTACAAATACGTATATGTATATATATCTTAATTATATATACACATATAAATAATTAAATATATATATACGTGTAACAAATTTACTTTTTTAGTTCGTGATACAAACTTTTTTACACGTCTACTACATACAATACTTGGTTTGATTCTTTTCATATTTTAACAGAGATTCGAGTTATAAATCTGGGAGACACTTGCCGCTCTCTTTCCTTCTTCTTTTCTCGATGTATGTATAGTCAATACCGAGAGTCCTGTTTCGCGTTCTTCAGTACAAAAATGTTACAGTTTGAAATACTTTAAAGGTTCGAAGAAAAAGAATTGTGTGAAAATCGAGGAAAATTGACCGATACCGAATTTTCCTTTAGTCGACAATACGATAGTGGAAAATTAACGATATATTCCATTTGTGCCTGGTACAAACGAAAGAGCTATTGCATTTGAATTTAATTCGCTGTGACCAAACGTGGGCGACTCGACGATACACGAGGATCATCGTCGAGATATTCGTTATTTTCTTTCTTACCGCGAACCGAGAACAATTATGCGAGCTGTGCAGCTCTCACGTTCGTAGACAGCGTTCGATCTACGGATCTGAACGAACACGACACACCACCGCTTTGGCTTCCCCTCAATTAGAGACTTTCATTTTCGATAACGTAAAGTTTCGGGGTGCGCGCTGTTCTTCTTATTCCACAGTGTAAATCGGACGAGGCGAGCGTTTCGTTTTACTTCGCGGAGAAGAGAAATCTTTGTGTAATTATTACTTGCATTTCGCGTGCATCTGTTAATTTATTATTGCCTATATTCGGTGACCTTACCCTTTTGTTAAGAGAGTCGAATCACTTAACATTGAATTGATCAATCAAATATGATAACGAACATTTTTGATCAAACAGAGTACATTGATCAAGTAGTTTCTTTACAACAAGTAGTGTCTTATCGCAATAGTGTTTGGGTTCTGTTCTACTTTTGTTTTTTTGTTCTTCCTTTTTTACAAACTAATGTATAGTATATAAATATCAATGATTCCAGTTTTAGTGGAAACGACGTATAGACTTTTTATGAGACGTGCGGAGGATCAAGGGAAGTTGATCTTTTTTCATTGATCAAAGAAAAATACATATGCATATATATATATATGTGTGTGTGTGTAAGTGCGTATTATTTTACATTCACTAACCACGGACGCTAGGTATGTTCGAGTAGAATTATTATTTCTTTCCTAAGAATGATGTGCCTTCTTCGATCATAAACGAGCATACGATGTAATGTAAACGTTTTTATAGTTGATCGCGAATACGTAAATAGTTGATTTCAATGTAATCGTTCCGCGAGGCACATTGCTCCCGAACTGCAGAAAGAAATGTAATCTCGGAACATAACTAGTCTCTCGTCAGACGTTTACGATGGTGCAATTTTACTTGTTTTATTTTAATACGGCGTATAAGGTTCTTTCGGCTGGAAATTGTTCGAAATTCTGCTGAACTAAACGCGTGGGACCGCGCGTTTACCCGCGATGCAATTGAGTGTGTTACTCCTCGGTTTCTCCCACGAAATGATTTCTCGCGTTTCCATCGAGTACATAGAGGAACATAAATCACAGATTTACGTAACATGCGATACGCGTATCGAAATCTTTTTGATCGGAGTGCGCGATTGGGATTATGTTCAAGTTTAAACCTATATTTATACACACGTTCGAAAAATATGTTACAAGGTTCATTATTTATTGTGTTACTGATTTCGTAGGCAGAATTATGAGTGTATCAAAAGTGACGATAGTTTATCCTGAAAAACTTAAACTTCAGTCCCTTTTGTGTACACGTGACGTTCGTCGGCGATCGTCACGTGTACACAAACGGGGTAGATACTTGAAATTTAATTTTTTCAAAAGCCAGATGTCGTCTGTACAAATCTTTTCCCTCTATATCGAAGTTACTAATACATCGTTACGTTACACGACACACGATTGGCGACACGATTCATCGAAGAAAATGTGTGCGACAATATTGCAGAAAGGGGCCATCATCGGTCTTCTAATTTGCCCTCTTTTTTAATACATAGAAAGAAACGATACTTTTTACACGAAGCTACGAGAAAGAGAGTCGAATCGATTTCACAATTCCGACGAACACACGTTTTAGTCGAATAGAGAATGTTCCTTTCTGTAAACGGACACCGTCTTCACAGCCCGTGTGTGTTCAACAACGCGTTGCGAGACCCGCACGAGACACCGACTTTCTCGTTCAAATTACTTTCGTACAATTAAACTGATTTGCTGCTGTCCATGGAAGACACCCTGCGTCTTGAGTATCTTCAATCTTAAAACGAATCCGTTTCCTTTGTCCAACTTGTTGCTGTGTTCATCTCTTTCATTTTCTGTTTGATCGTTTTTATTCATAGAGAGTACGACTCGTTAGTGAATCTAGAGAGTTAAAAGCAAAGAGGGCTGTGTACACTGGGAAGTAATAAGCGCAACAATAATGTTTGTGCAAGCTTCGGATTAATTGCATGTTAAACATGTCACTATATGTATAAAATAATACATACGTACCTATGTTAATGGTATGGAGCCGCATACAATCTATATATTAACGTTCTTTGTTTGAACATTAATGAAACAATAATATAATTATATACATATCGGTATATAATGCGTATAGTCAACGCGAGCACTTGGCACTTGTAGCAGTACTGTAATAGTACTTTTGTGACACTTACGTTAAATTAATTCCCGATTGTAAGATTTTTGTTACGTTAGCAAAACGGACGTAATGAGCAATGCACGTGTCGAACACGTTTCTGGTTTTCTGGCCGACGTTGAAAACCAGGTCTTGGCGAGATGATAAATCAAAATTGACGAATATGTTTGTTCGCGTGGGAGAGAGGCATGCCTAAATAGTATTCGCATATTTGTATTGCCTATTGCGTTCGACCCAACTGTTAGTCAGGCATTTTTAATGTATTTTTCTAAAATAAATAACTATGCAAAAACCGTATTACGATATGCAGCGTATGTATATTCGCAGTAATAATTATTACCCCGATTTCATGCAATACTATATACAGAAGAACAGATTGTATCGTGTGTATATGATTTGTATTTCCCCGACGAGCACGCGACCATGATTAATAGAATAAAATTCCACTCGGTCCAGAATAACTTAATTTGTTTTATATTCTATATACAGTATTTCGTGAAACACTCGTTTTAGCTATCGAAGCTAGCGAACAACGTTTCAAATAAAAATCGTAGCTTTAGTTGTTGACTACGAATAAAGTCCTGTGCAATTTCCTCGTAGGTAGCGAGTATTCAAGGGAAAACGATTTTTTTTTTTCAATAGTTTACGACCGCGAGATATGTATCGATGATATTCGAATGGAATCGCTCCTATCGACGAGAAAGGTTCGCGAGATGACGCCACGGTGTCCGCTATCGAGCGCGAATCTGGCCGTTCCAGCGGCGCTGGACTTATTCTGTCTCGTAATCGTAAACTACTCGTAGTTCGTAGTAGTGTTCGTGCGGCCACTGTGTGGCCAGTTTTTCTCGTGGTGCGAACGAACGTGGTGAAAACTGCTGCGCGGTACCGTCCACGTTGGGAAATACAGGACTCCGTACGATATATCGAACGGGCGTGGAGACGCGAAACCGTTTCGCGACGCTCGGCTCTCCCGTCGATCGACAGTGCCGACGGACGAAGTTCCGCGCGTCGGTGGAAAGTGCGCTAACGGTCGTTGGAAAATCGATGTCCGCCGTTCGAGTCACCACGTGTGTGCAATTATGTATTCCCTCGTAGACGTGTGCGGAGATCGAAACGTAGCGTACGACAGCAGCAGTCCGAGCGAGGGTCGGCAAGTGGTTCGCCGCGACAGCGTGTTCGAGAAATAAGTATATAGTAGGACGCGCGAGCCCGAGGAATTCTGCTCGGTATTGTACGTATACGAGGAAGTGACACAGGAAATACAATGCCGGACGGGCGAGGAAACGCGGTGCACGGCGTAATGCCGCCGCACTACCTGCACGAGTTGCCGGCCGAAGACGAGGAGAGGCTCGAGAAGATATTCGAGAAATTGGATTTGGACGGGAACGGGAAGATCGACGTCAAGGATCTGTCGAAGGCCCTGCGGGAGGTCGGAGTCGACAAATATTACGCGGAGGTAAAGAATTCTCGCTTTTTTTTTTTCTTTTTTTTTCTCTCGTGGCCGGTCGGTGCGGTCGTACAATGCGGACGTACGCGACTCCCGAGTTATCGAACGGAACGCCACTGTTATCAATTAACTTTCGTCGCGATTTTAAAACGCGATTTAGAAAATCTATTTCGTTGCGTGTCCGTCATATATACTCGACGGGTTGCATATTAAAGGGAATTCTATTGGAACGCGTTCCACATTTTAAACGCCTTGTCCTTGTTTCAGGTAAATGAATGTGTGTTATAAGTCGAGACCAGTACGGATGACGTGTTCTTTGTAGTATTTTATTTCGAACGCTACCTCATATTTCTGCGAAATGCGTGTAAAATATCTTTTACGAAAATCTCTCTTAGCTTTAGTAACAGGAATTCCCTCTCTGTGAGCTGCCGATTTCAGGCGTTCGAACCGCGTTATTCAATTTATAGAAGGTTGCCGTTGAACATTCTTGAAGCCGAACGAAATGTATTGGCCTTAACACAATTTGCACGGTTTCATCAAGGTTAATACCATTCCGTTTTTTAAAGCTTCGACAAAAAAGCACACGAGAGTCAGAGAACAAAGACCTTCGCGGAAAATGAAATTATTGACGAACGAAATCCCTTAATCTCGGGTGAAATCCCAGCGGATCGTCTCGCCGGCGGCGGACGACATCTCTTCAACGTTTCTCTTTCTTTCCAGAGATTTTTGGCAAGATCGGACAGCACTAAGAGCGGCGACATTACTTTAGCGGAGTTTATACACTATGTCCGCGAACACGAAAAGAATCTGCGCCTGCAGTTCTCTCATCTTGACAAGAACAAGGATGGTCAGTAGATGTACGAAGATATTAAAATTATCTAACGTACATACCTAAACGGGGACGCGAAGGTGTCTACACCTTTTATTGGTCAATTCCCTAAATACGTTTTGTACTTTTATTTCTATACTATATCGTTCCGTCCTCGTTAAACATCGTAATTACTTTTGTGTACAAATTTCACGGGAAAAAAACTCCTATTCCATTCTCTTCGGTTCATCGTCAATCGTTTTGTACTCAAAGGATTAGTGTCGGGCTAAACAAATTTGTCACCCGCTTTATTTGCCTCTCGTCCTCCGTTTCGTCGATGCATGCATGTTGATACAACGAATGAATTGCCGTGCTACGTTTATTGTACTTTGTAACTTGGGTCGCCGTAGGTAAAATCGACCTGGAGGAGTTGATAAAAGCGTTCGAGGAATTGGGGATAAAAATGGACTACAACGAGGCGAAGAAGTTGTTGCAACGGTAAATACTAAATTCGCTGTCGATCTCCAGTCTTGATACACGAACTCGCGAAACGATGAAGGTAACATGCTCGTTCACAGAATGGACAAGGACGGGAGCCTTACCATAAGCTTTAACGAATGGCGGGACTTTTTACTGTACGCGCCGAGTTCCGATCTCCTGGGCCTGATCGAATACTGGCATCACACGAACGTGAGTAACTATTTTTGCCGAATCGTTAATTAAACGATCGTTGCAGAGAAAGAATGATACAATAGTGATTGTAATCGACGGAGGTCGGCGAATAAATTTGAGCGTAATCGCACCTCGCTCTCGTAGTTTCGTGATCGGCGAGTATTGTATCATTTTTTTTATACTAAAATTCCTATCGGTTCGCCCTGTTTAACGAGAGGAGTAGTAATCGGTCCGAGACCGACCGCGGCGGCGATTGTACGATGAACTCGTGTGCCGTGTGCGTACGCGAGGAAGGATCGAGGCCCGATTCCAGGCCGCTCTGATTCGTCGACGGCGAGGGCTCGACCGGAGGTGTGACGTAGCGGTCGTCATTCAAAATGACCTTGACAGCTTCCCAGCTGTTTCCGCAACCTTTCCCCGCGGTTCGGGCCGCCTTTCCTCCGCGATTTCGTTTCGTCACGCATGCGTTCTCGGCGGGAATTCGCCGGCGCACGCTCCACGTATTCTCCGCACCGTCGCGCCTGCCTGCCTCGTTCGCTCATTGGAAAAAAAGGGTTAACTCGGACGTTCGCGGCGAGAAATTCCATTCGCGTTTCAGTGAAAACGTTCGTTGAACCAACTGTAAGAGTGATCGGAGAAGATATACATTGTAGGTGGACACTTGTATCATCGATTACGTCACGCGACCCTGCGATCCTATGTACAAGCGTTGCCTGATCCTCCCAGCTTTTGTCACTTGTTTCACGCGAACCGCACATGACACTCGACCGTAGTCGATCCAACGTTTGTCTTCAATCTTGTACGACGACACATGCCGAGGGACGAGCTCTCTGCTCTCGTTAGGATGTAAAAACGTCTCGCTCACTAGTTTTAAACGATGATAACTATTACGTCGGAAACACGGGAATCACGACGTACGCTTGAAATTTTAATTTTAACGATTCTCATGTGGTCCGGACAGGTCCTTTGGCCCGGGATCAGTCGTTTATGGCTCCGAGAATCGAGCCGACGATCGGCGTTCTCACGGTCCTCTGAATACCAGCGGATCTGGCGGTCGGTCTTTTCTTGTGTCAAGAGAGGTGCTCTCTGATTTCACTTAAAACTTCGTTTGTTTACTGAACGCACGCTCGAGATAATGAGAGAAAAGTCCAAATAACTTTAAATCGATAGGACGCGTAATTGCTCGATAAACAATGACAAAGATTAAAGGCTATCGACGACGTTTCGACAAAAAAAGAACCAATGCTGTTTTCTCGTCGGCATCCTTGTAGTTTGAACTTAAACGGCGGGATTTCTCGGAGTGGCGAAATATCTCGCAACGTTTCGTCAGCCGTGCGCGTTCACTATATACGTATTACGTACGTATGTGTGTGAGGTCATCGTCTGCCGGCTGCTAAAAGAGCCGACAGTGCTGTAACGAACAGAATCGGATCGACTCTCTCGACGCGCCCGTCCAGAGTTCGAACAAAGAAGCCAATAATAATATTTTCACGGGACAGAATTATTCTAATCTCGTCGTTTCCCTAAAAATTTATTATCGAAATTCGTTTGTAAGAGCAGCGGTTTTCCCGCGGGATGACGCACATTTTGTTATCTATGCACGTTTCCGCGATGCAACTGTTCCGAACCGCTGGCACGTGTAAGAATCCGCTTTTATCTATTTTTACAAAATAATTTGCCAAGAGCGCGACCGCCACCGTGTGGCCGAATAACTTACCCGTTACGGCATCCGATTTTGGTATCGGAATGGGTAACTTTCACGCGAAAAGAGGCCACGTGGTCGCACGTTCCTCTCCTCGAACGTGTGTGCCAGTCACATGAAATCGAATAGGAATAGGTGCCACGGTTATTGTAATATACGTCGTTCGTTACCGGGCGTAAAACATAAATTGTATCCGTAACGGGGGATCGCAGGAAAATTGGAAATTCGGAGTCGAGAGAGCGGTTTCGTTCGTAAGAGCACGGACCGGTTGTGTGCCATATTTTCGCACGCCTAATAGAATACCGGCCGATCGGGAGAGGGTTTTCGAACGTCGCGTTACTTAATCAGAAAATTTACAACCAATTTACAGCTGGCACTCTCCTTGAAATGATACATTTAAACAGCGTGTGACGTATATGCAGATATTGCGGGGAACGTGGTGGGGACCGTCCCCGCGGTCAGTCAGAACGACATCTTCGCGTGTTTCAATGCCCCGAGAGAGCCGTTTCTCGATGCTCCTTCTCCTCTCGGTCGCTCAGTCTCGAGATCGGACTCCGAGCTCTCAGATCGTTGGCTGATGGCGAGGCTCGTTTCATCCAGTTATCACACTTTGTTCGGACTGTCTATCGTCGTCGTCGTCGTTTCTATCTTCATGCCTGTTCGTCTCGTGTCCTCGGACGTGTTTCGACAGTCCTCGGCCGCGATTTAAACGTTTCCTCGGTGGTGACAGAGAGAACTTTCCAGTGAACACGGTTTTCGTTACGTCCCCAGCAGCGATGTACACGTTAAATAAAACTGGATTTCTCAAGCACGATTGCATCTCGTCCACCTGTCCGGTCTGCGACGAATTCCTCCAAAACTATCATGAACTCTTGCAACGGGTAAGTCCTTTTTTCCGTGGACAGTCGGGGAAAATAATCGTCGGCGAGCATGGAAATAGATTTTTTTCCCCTCTTTGACTCTGACCGAATTCAAACGCGGTTTTTCTCGAGACGGATTGTGGAAGCGATTAAAAGTATGACGTGCGATCGTGGCGATTAAATCGTTTAGATAATGAGATTCATAAATCGTGAGTTTCAATATCGTCGTTAGATCGTCGGACGGGAGAATTGATCGCGTCAGCGAGTATATCTGAAGATACGAGACACAGGTTACAAGGGAGCGTAGAGGTTATGTCTGGCGAAATTATCACGTGGTAGATTGAAGAGAAAGCGAAAGTTCAAGACTATCGCTCCGTACTTTCTTCTTTCGAAATTCTTGCACAGATTCGTCCGAGTCCCGATAAACATGTTTAATTCGTTAAATCGAGTATATCATCAGGAATATTTTTGCCGCCTGCCGCTTATGAAAGTCGAGCGAGACGAACAAGTTCCGTTAGCATTTATCGGCACGTCGAGACGCATACGTAATTTACCAGGAAATTTGAATGAAAGATAATTAAGGGAATGCAAAATGCGTCTGGAATATTTCGAGCGCTTGTTTCGCGTGAATATTTTTATTGGGGGACGCACGATTCTTAATTAAATAGTATAAATAATTCAATCGATGAACAGCAGCGTGTCCGGCAGTGAGTAGTGAGTGAATCAAACGGTGATTCATCGCGAGTCGCGAGTGCAAATCCTTTTCCCTTCTCCGGCTCGTTCCAGATTGTTCTCCTCCTCAACGAACCTTCGTCACAGCTTTGCGCGGGAACTTAGCGAACGATCGAATAAATTTGGCCCTGCTCTAAACGAGGACCGTCGTCGAATCCAACGAAACGGGACGAACATTCATTCGCTTCTACAAAACGCGGAATCGCTACTCAAATTTTCCGTCGTTTAAATTCGATTATTATTTTAAAAATCAAGAAACATTCGTCTTAATTGTTTGTACATACCGGGAATGTTCGTGACGATGGAAATAAATGAACAAATCACGAACTGCGGGAAGCGTTGTATAATGTCAACAGAGAGAATTGCATAATTGTCCACGCGCGTGTCACGGTGCCAGTGCCAGTATTACCGAGTTTAGGCGACTTCTGTAAATATATGTTGAGTTTCAGGAATTCAAGCCTTAAGGAAGAGCTTACGTCTGTTCTACCATTTACCGTTCTAAGGGAAATAGACATTTTTAGAGGGACGAACAATTGACACCGACATTGCGACGAAGTAAAAATTAGCGTGTGTGCTACTAAAACGAACATGTATATAGATGCGCGCAAGGTCTGGGCGTGAAGTATTGTACCCGGTGACCGGGCGGTTGTTATCCGACACTTGACTCCAGATATCGATTTTCCTGTAATTTCTAACCGCCATCATTTCCGTTTGCACTCTGCCAACTACCAGCCGACGTTGAAATGTTAATAAGATCTGCAAATATTTATTCGAAACTTCGGTATTATCAAACAGCTAAATTGGGACAGGAGGAGAGGAAGCAATAGGTCTAGACTGCGGCTGTTATCGGATGTCTGCCTTTGATCGCGTTTATCCGAGTATCACTTTCATTTCACCTTGGTGTATATAGGATAACGTTGAATTCCGATTCGAAGAAGAGATTATTCTCAATCGTGTTATCTTAATGAAAGGGAGATTATTCGCGAATATGATTGTAAACTCGGCAGCGTGGAACGAGCCGCAGACAGGATGGTTGGTGGTCGGTCGTCTCCGAGGGAAAATTTTCAGAGTTCCCGGATTTCGCACTCCCTCTAGCTAAATTCAAAATAATCGGTCGGTCGCGTGATTAAAACACGCCGAGATTCTGTAACCGACATTGGGCGAGACACCAAGTTGCCCGTTGGCTTGCCGCCCAACGTAACCGCAGAAACTAGGATTCTTCCACGTTCCCTTTCAGTGGTTCCACGCAGTGTAATCGCTTTTTAACGTAGATCTTTAAAGAAAAAAGATCGTTCCACGACGATGGACACCGTGGACATCGACACTGATATCATCATATTTGAATTCCATGCGAAGTTAAGTGTCTCCCAGATGAAAATCTGTACTTCCGCTTCCACGAAATTCCACATGTCGTGTATTTTCTGCAAGCATTCTAATACAATTGTCATTTTTCGTTTCGAAGTCAGACAGAGAGAGAGAGAGAGATCTCGCGATTATTAAAGTCGTCTACTTCGGTGATTGACAGGCGTCATTATCAGAGGATTTCATTCTTTTCGCGTAAAGATATCGATAAAAGCTTCTTGTGTAATCAATCACAAAGGTGTACAAGGTTGAAATCTAATTCAGTGAAACCTGACTGCGTCAAGGTTCCTTTATTTCTCCTCTTTCCCCGTTATTTTACTCACTTTATAAACTCATTGTTTGTTGTTATTTGTGTCAGTGACCGTGTCACATGCACGATATTTGGCAGTGTCAACGGACGACTAATTGAACTGATAAAGAACGTTTTTTTTTTTAGCCTAGGATATATTGTACATAACAATTAGTTGGAAGAGGAACTATTGAATTAGGCGATTATCGTGTCTGCTAAGCTATTTCCCTCTATACTTGCTATTTTAATTAGCGGGCATAAAATGTGTGTTGGCGAACGTTTCGAGCGACGTTAATTAGTAGGAGCCGTGGAGAATTAATAATAACGAGCTATAAATTTGTCGAATACGACGTAACGTCTGGAATCGATAAAGTGTTTGAAAACGCGACGTCTGAGGGTATAACTACGGCTGATCGGAGTTCAAGAATTATCTCTAACACGTGGTAGTTGAGTACCGGCTATACGTACTATAGCTGGCTGTGTGTTTTAAGCGGACCGGGGATATAACCAGTGAACACTGGTTGCAGTATTGAAAGATAAGCGAACCGTTCGTTTGTTGCACATAATACACGAAAATTAACCACGGGACGTTTCAACGCTAATTCGAAAATAATTCGATTACAAATCGAAACTCGACCAGCCCCGAGGAAATCGTTAATTGCGCGTTTGCCGAAATACGAATTACACGTTTGACAGTCCTCCGCTCCCCGACGACTCCCACATTTCCCGGAATCGCAAGATTTCTTTTTTTTTCTTTTTTTTTTGTGGCAAGGACGACGCTCTACGCACTCGCACGTAGCCAGTACTTAGTAAAAGTCTCACGGACATAGCTAGTAAACGATTAAACGTCAACGAAGTGAGTATGCACGACTTATCGAAGCTCGGAGGCGTGTTTTTGTGTGGTACTCCTTCGATATGCGGAGCACTCGGTCCCTTCTCTTTTGGTGCGCACGGTAAATCGTGCATTTTTCGTTCGCGCGAGTCGAGCGACGATGCTGATCCGATTCCGTCTGTCGTTTACAGTATATGGACATTGGAGAGGACATCGGCGTCCCGGAGGATTTCACGACCAGCGAAATGGTCTCTGGAATGTGGTGGCGGCACTTGGTGTCCGGTGGCGTAGCCGGAGCCGTGTCGCGCACGTGTACCGCTCCTCTGGATCGCATCAAGGTCTACCTACAGGTGCGAATTGCAAGAAAGACTTTAACGAGCGTGTCTTCGTCTTATCAAACAATACGAGCGACAAACGATCTTTTTCTTTTTATTTATTTTTTTTTTTCAAATGAGAACGACGTCGATTTAATAGATAGAATTGAAATTTTAAGCGAATTCAGCTCTGTTTGCTTTACGAAGAAGAATACTTTCAGGTGCATGGATCGCGACACTGCAAAATCACGAGTTGCTTCAGGTACATGCTCCGCGAGGGTGGTCCGACGAGCCTTTGGAGAGGAAACGGTATAAACGTACTTAAAATCGGGCCGGAGAGCGCGCTCAAGTTTATGGCCTATGAGCAGATTAAGAGGACTATCAAAGGAGACGACGTCAGAGAACTTGGACTCAACGAACGACTGATGGCAGGCTCTTTGGCCGGCGGCATCAGCCAGTCGGCCATATATCCGCTCGAGGTACGAGACACACTCGCGTTTCGTTGAATCGCGTTATCGAGCGTCGGTCCGCGTTATCTTTCAGTTCTTCTCTTGTTACAGGTGCTTAAAACTAGGTTCGCGCTTAGAAAAACGGGAGAGTTCTCGGGTCTAATCGATGCAACGAAGAAGATATATAAACAGGGAGGTCTCAGGTCTTTCTACAGAGGCTACGTTCCCAATTTAATGGGGATCATTCCGTACGCCGGTATCGACCTGGCCGTGTACGAAGTAAGTATCAAACGAATCAAACTTGTTTTCGACGTGGTCGTGTAAAGGTTCGAAATTAACTGTTGCCTCTTTCGCCGCAGACTCTGAAAAATAGGTATTTACGGACGCACGATAAAAACGAACAACCACCGTTCTGGATATTACTGTTGTGCGGAACGACTTCTAGCACAGCCGGTCAAGTGTGTTCGTACCCATTGGCGCTAGTCAGAACACGGTTACAGGCCAACGTATCGCCGGAGAAGCCTAACACGATGGTCGGCGTTTTTAAGGATATTATAAAGAGCGAAGGAGTTCGCGGATTGTACCGAGGTTTAACGCCAAACTTTTTAAAGGTACGAAACGATTTGTGTGCCGACGATATTCGACTCGTTTCGTCTCGTAATTTCGTTTGTCTAACGTGTCGTCGTTCGTTCTGTTTCCAGGTGGCACCGGCTGTTTCGATTAGTTACATAGTATACGAGAACTTCAGAGAACTCCTGGGTGTTAATATGACGTGATGATTATTTATTTTAGGTGATATTAATTTAACTAAATTATTTTTTAACTGCAACCATAAGGTATACAAGAAAGCCGGCCGGTCGTTGGCCAGCGTAATAAGCAATTCGGCAGATCGTGCCCTTCGTTCAATGTAATAACGTCGCTTATTTATTGTTAACTCGAAGCTTCCACGATTATTTAAGTATTCGCCATTATACTTTCTCGGATGTATCATACTGTCGATATCGATGCTACGAGCGCACGTTTATAAAAAAGATTTCAAGGAAGAAAGTGAGAACGTAACGAGAATGGAACTGGATTCGAACGGAATTTACACGCCTCGTGTAGTATACCTGTTAATCAATTCGATTCGTATACGCCGTTATGTTTTACGCTCATACTTCACACGGAACATGAACCAGGAGATGATGTACACATCCATATAA
Source organism: Ceratina japonica (assembly GCA_019453355.1). NCBI lineage: Eukaryota > Metazoa > Arthropoda > Insecta > Hymenoptera > Apidae > Ceratina > Ceratina japonica. The sequence continues at coordinate 18,706 of SMSR01015977.1, read as the reverse complement.
TTTCGAAATAGAAATGATAGTACAAAAATCTGTAGAAGAAGAAGAAGGACAAAAGTATTACGACTCGTGACTTCATTTTGATCGCTTTTTTTACGAGGACGGAAGAGAACGGTGTAACCAGAATACGTAGAGTTGTAATAACTAGGAGAAACAACAGGTTCTTCGTACGTTTTGCAAGATTATCAGGTAATATGAATTGTAATTTTATGAAAAAGATAAATGTAAACGAATGTATTACTCAAAAATACATTATACAATGTTACAAACTCTGAAAATAGGGGAATCGAGTTATATTGTTACTGTGATATGTACGGTTATAAGCTGAATCGGAGATCGTAATTCAACGCATAACGCCTTAGGTCGATTCTAAAAACGTTTGACGTTTACTATAACATAAACATCTTCCAGTCGTACGTTAAATAACGATAATAATAATAATAATATTAATAATAATAATAATAGCGTAAAATAATCTTGAGGTGTTATGCCATGAATTATTGCGATAACTGCTTCTTCTTTTTTAAATCTTTTTTGTAATTTACATGTAGAACTCGTTCTACGAACGGATGTTTCGCGCTCTCGATATTATACTTGTTGCAAGCATCGCTTCATCGACTCTTCAACTAACGAATCTTGTGAACAAGTCACGTGTATTATAGTAATGTGCGATTTTGAGTTTACGAAAATTCTTCGTGAAATAGTATTATATATCCGCGTTCTTCAAACTGAACACGAGGAGTAATCGAACGTGTGTCGAATGACAAAGATTACAACGGCTTTTGACATTTACGATTCTCGAATGTTATTTGCACGTGCGTTCTTAAAATCAAAAGTGTGTACTCTCTCTCTCTCTCTCTCCTTAATTTACTTAGTTTTTTACATAAAAAGACAAGACGTAACGTAAGCAGTTTAAAGATTACGAAACCCAATTTTTCTCTGGGTAATAGCATTTACATTGTATTAGGTACGTTGTACAGAGAAAAGTGTAATTGAACGAACGGTTGACTTCGATTACTGTTTAAACTCATTAGGACGGCTGCTACGGTTTCAGACGCAGAGTTTTTGTAAATACTTAGCGCGAATTTCAAGGGACTGTGAGAAGGAAACCACCATTTCGTGCGGTTGTCGCGCTGCACACCTGCAATGGCTTGGGAAGTTGGAAAGTGTTCAATTCCTCGATTTTTCAAATAATTTACCTATTCTTTACTGCCCCCAATCACGAACCTGCCCTTTCCGTCGAGCACTCAGTATTAATCCTCTCCGATATTCTGATAATCTCGTATTGCACGATTTTTTACCTCCTCAAGGATTTCCTCTACCGTTCTTTGTATCCCAAATTTTCTTTTTGTAATACGTTCACTCAGTAGGTCTGAGTTATTGATACTTCCTACCCCTCCCAAGGCTGCCCGAGGTCGATGACGCAATATATGCGTCTGGGTGGAGATTTCTTCGTCCTTCTGGCATGCGGTTAGAGATTTCAATTCGTTGGTCCCGGCAATATGCAGTTACTATGTGTTTTGACAAAAGTTTTCCTGCGAGACGATGTGAATTGACAGATTTTTTTTNATGACAAAGATTACAACGGCTTTTGACATTTACGATTCTCGAATGTTATTTGCACGTGCGTTCTTAAAATCAAAAGTGTGTACTCTCTCTCTCTCTCTCTCTCTCTCTCTCCTTAATTTACTTAGTTTTTTACATAAAAAGACAAGACGTAACGTAAGCAGTTTAAAGATTACGAAACCCAATTTTTCTCTGGGTAATAGCATTTACATTGTATTAGGTACGTTGTACAGAGAAAAGTGTAATTGAACGAACGGTTGACTTCGATTACTGTTTAAACTCATTAGGACGGCTGCTACGGTTTCAGACGCAGAGTTTTTGTAAATACTTAGCGCGAATTTCAAGGGACTGTGAGAAGGAAACCACCATTTCGTGCGGTTGTCGCTGCACACCTGCAATGGCTTGGGAAGTTGGAAAGTGTTCAATTCCTCGATTTTTCAAATAATTTACCTCTTCTTTACTGCCCCCAATTACGAACCTACCCTTTCCGTCGAGCACTCAGTATTAATCCTCTCCGATGTTCTGATAATCTCGTAATGCACGATTTTTTTACCTCCTCAAGGATTTCCTCCGTTCTTTGTATCCCAAATTTTCTTTTTGTAATACGTTCACTCAGTAGGTCTGAGTTATTGATACTTCCTGCCCCTCCCAAGGCTGCCCGAGGTCGATGACGCAATATATGCGTCTGGGTGGATTTCTTCGTCCTTCTGGCATGCGGTTAGAGATTTCAATTCGTTGGTCCCGGCAATATGCAGTTACTATGTGTTTTGACAAAAGTTTTCCTGCGAGACGATGTGAATTGACAGATTTTTTTTTAGTTCTTTTTATGGCCCCCATTACCATGTACTACACGTAAGACTTTTGTAAAAATAATAAATGTAATTTATAAATTATTGTAAAAAAAGAAAAAAAAACAGATTTAGTTCCTAAGCAATTGACACTGGTTATTGAATCGGACTGATCGTGGATATATTAACTATTAAGTATACATGTCACAAACGATATTCCTGCCTCAAACTATATATAAAATATTAATTCCATCTAATTAAGAATATACAAAAATATGTGAATCATATAAAAAATAGTCACTTTCTGCTGTACACCTAATATTTATCCGTGTCTTTAATTTTATGTGAACCACCAAAGAACTTTGTCGATCTGCCAAACAATAGATATGATTCTTTACTACATCGCATATAGTCGCAGCTCTAGCTACTTCTTCTGTATACAAAATTATATTGACTACGTGATATTTATTCTTGCAAATAAAATGTAATCGTATAAATTTTCAAACGTTATTCGTCTCTCGAGGGTCGGTCGATTTCGATACACCGTCGAAGCAGAAGTAAAATCTCCCGCTCTTTTACGAATTTCCCTTCTCAAGGATTATTTATTATCTGAAATGTGTAAATTCATATTGAAACGTGTCACGTGTCGACATTAGCTATGTAAAATTTGTTTCGAACGATTCTCGAAAGTTGCTGGACGAACTAAACAAGGACTTCATGCAAAAATGCTCTTCACTGTATTTTACATCCGATGGAATGTTTGTATACATTTAAACGTGGAAAAATAACAGAAACTCGTTAAAATACATAATGATAAAACAAATATTCATTTTCGAGTAATAAATTACGAGAAATCCTCCCGGTTAGTCTTCTTCTGTTAGCTATTTCAAGCAGGATGCACGCGTATACAAAAGTAAGCTCGGAAAGATTTGCCGAGCATCGAGGACGAAATAGTATGGAATGTCACAAGTCCGTCGAATTCCCTTAAGCTGCCTCTAATAATTCCGCGGCGGCCTCGTCTAAAATCCAATACAACTCTCCGTTCTGTGGTTGCACGCGAGCAGCCGGTAAATTTTCTCTGTCTTGTAAAATTCTCTGCGATACACGAAACATCTCATAAACACCTTGTACTCCCTTGTATGTAAATTAACAATTAAATTTAACTGGAATAATCACCTTGACGACGTCTGCTTTGCTAGATCCGACGACGGCGAATACGCATTTCTTCGCGTTGTTTATTACCGGAAGAGTAAGGGTAATTCTAGATGGAGGTGGTTTGGGAGAATCGTTGACAGGACATACCCACAAACTGGATTCGTTCAATACTTTGTGTCCAGGGAAAAGAGAACAAGTATGACCGTCCGGTCCCAGTCCCAGGAGGAGTACGTCGAAGCACGGAACTCGATCGGGTGGGAAGTACACGGACATCTTCTTTATATAATCTTTCGCGGCATCTTCGGCTTTAAGTGAAGATTGTAATTAGTACGATTGCGCGTGAACGGCGTCCTTGCACGGCAGACGCGTTCGTCTATCCTTACCAGATAAATCAGGATCTATCTTTATAAATTGATCTTCGGTCACTGGTACCTTCCCAATGAACTTCGATCTGTACTCCCCGTAGGTGGAATCATTGCTGTCGAAAGGGACGACTCTTTCGTCGCAGAAGAAAAATCTCCATCTACTCCAGTCGGTCCTGATGCTGGGTAAAGACTTGGCCAACAAGTTCACCAATGATCCTCCTGAAGAAAGGCAACGTTACGTGACTAGGTGAAAATTGAAGACAGGCACCGCTGGTCGCACAAGTTTTTAACAACGTACGCGAACGTAGGAACAGCGTACGCTTTGCGGTGTAATTTCTTGTTTAATCAAGTGAAATTAACGACGATTAACGGGAGTTATTTTACCTGATAATCCGACTTTGAACGTATCGCCAGTCGCGAGTGCTTCCACGGCACTCGTTTGCAGAAGGTTAGACAAACATGATACCACGAGCCCGTCCCGTGGCTCTATCAGAATTTTCTCCATTGTTTCTAACAGCTTTTTAGAGAGTAGCCGACTCGGTAAAGGTGAAACGAAGCGGAGGAACTCGGTACGTGGTGCGGGACTCGTGCCGAGTCACAAAGATCTAAGGTAGTAGTATTAGTTATGATTAGTTATATAGTATTGGTTAACAGTAATCAGAATACAGCATTGGACCTTCGCAATGACACGTGATAAACTCGCGATACCATCTTCCGTAACTTACTATGATCGCGCGAGAGCCATGCTCGAATCTACTCCCACGGAACCAATGTTACGAAGCTAAGACCGTTCGTCGTCGTGACAAAGGGAAAAAAAAA
>SMSR01015977.1:0-12740 GCA_019453355.1 Ceratina japonica | reverse complement strand
ACAAGTATGACCGTCCGGTCCCAGTCCCAGGAGGAGTACGTCGAAGCACGGAACTCGATCGGGTGGGAAGTACACGGACATCTTCTTTATATAATCTTTCGCGGCATCTTCGGCTTTAAGTGAAGATTGTAATTAGTACGATTGCGCGTGAACGGCGTCCTTGCACGGCAGACGCGTTCGTCTATCCTTACCAGATAAATCAGGATCTATCTTTATAAATTGATCTTCGGTCACTGGTACCTTCCCAATGAACTTCGATCTGTACTCCCCGTAGGTGGAATCATTGCTGTCGAAAGGGACGACTCTTTCGTCGCAGAAGAAAAATCTCCATCTACTCCAGTCGGTCCTGATGCTGGGTAAAGACTTGGCCAACAAGTTCACCAATGATCCTCCTGAAGAAAGGCAACGTTACGTGACTAGGTGAAAATTGAAGACAGGCACCGCTGGTCGCACAAGTTTTTAACAACGTACGCGAACGTAGGAACAGCGTACGCTTTGCGGTGTAATTTCTTGTTTAATCAAGTGAAATTAACGACGATTAACGGGAGTTATTTTACCTGATAATCCGACTTTGAACGTATCGCCAGTCGCGAGTGCTTCCACGGCACTCGTTTGCAGAAGGTTAGACAAACATGATACCACGAGCCCGTCCCGTGGCTCTATCAGAATTTTCTCCATTGTTTCTAACAGCTTTTTAGAGAGTAGCCGACTCGGTAAAGGTGAAACAAAGCGGAGGAACTCGGTACGTGGTGCGGGACTCGTGCCGAGTCACAAAGATCTAAGGTAGTAGTATTAGTTATGATTAGTTATATAGTATTGGTTAACAGTAATCAGAATACAGCATTGGACCTTCGCAATGACACGTGATAAACTCGCGATACCATCTTCCGTAACTTACTATGATCGCGCGAGAGCCATGCTCGAATCTACTCCCACGGAACCAATGTTACGAAGCTAAGACCGTTCGTCGTCGTGACAAAGGGAAAAAAAAAGTAGTACTTTACGCATAATATTTACATTCGTCGAAACTGTAACCTATAGATCGCGCAGCGGCAATCTACGGTTATCGTTCAAAGTGGAGTAGCATGTGTAAACTCCGTTTTAACGAATTCGTTCGAAGAGCGAAACTCGTTTAGTCGTCGAATCGAATTCATGGCTCGTCGTCGACTAACAGCTGATACAAACAGCAGATTACTGCACTGCAAAATTCGCAAAGTGAAATGATTGCAAAATACGTGCCGTAGCGGATGCGGGAGTGCTCTAAATGACAGTCGACCCTTGGGAGAAGCTGCACCATGTCATTCTGTATGCGACTCGCTCGCAGTAAGCCTGTCCGTCTGTTAGGAAGCGTGGCTATAAAATGCTGGGCTTTCTTCGGGACGTACATTCTCGCCTGTTTCCTCCTCTATTGGTTGTACGGCGGAGTCTTTGCTTTCTTCCTACTCTGTTTCGCCACGACAGGTACGTATATTCCTTGTAAAAGCGTTCGGCGCTCTGAACGCTTCGCATATATCTCGATCTCGTCGCATTGTATCTGGTTGCAGGCATACTGTATCACAAGGAGGATCAACTCGTGTATCGTCCGGAATGGCCAGCTAATTCCAGGGTATATGTTCCTGCACCTTCCTTATATAANCTCGCATATATCTCGATCTCGTCGCATTGTATCTGGTTGCAGGCATATTGTATCACAAGGAGGATCAACTCGTGTATCGTCCAGAATGGCCAGCTAATTCCAGGGTATATGTTCCTGCACCTTCCTTATATAATTTACCTTATCAGAGTATTTATATTAGATCGGGGGACGGTACGATGTTACACATGTTCTATATTCCTCAACCAGAGGACAGAGCAAAGAAGGTGCCTACTTTGTTATTCCTCCACGGCAATGCTGGCAACGTAGGGCATAGGTCAGTGCTTTCAGTGCTTTCGATCGGCGTCCTTTACTCTAAAATATCAAGCAAAGATCGGCTCGAATTTCAGGCTAAAAAATGCAGCAGGATTGTATCATACGATTCAGTGTAATATATTGATGTTAGAGTACAGGGGCTACGGCTTGTCCCAAGGTTCGCCATCCGAAGAAGGTCTATACATGGACGCCTGTGCCGGAATTGATTATTTGTTCAGTAGAAACGATATAAATACAAAAGAAATAATCGTCTACGGCAGATCGCTAGGTAGAAATGTTTAACTCTGCCAAACGGTGTCGTAGCGTTGCTTAACGTTCAGATGTTTGTTAAGGTGGAGCGGTAGCCATCAATTTAGCTGCGAAGCCAGAGTACTCCCAAAGAATTTGGTGTCTCATTCTCGAGAACACTTTTACCAGTATTCCTGACATGACTACGTTCCTTTTTGGAATCAGATGTTTACACTGTCTCCCCCTTTTTCTATATAAAAACAAGGTGAGACGATTCGTCTTCAAAATTAATCTTCCACTCTCTCACGTTCGAATCTAACGTGTTGCGTGTTACAGTATTTGTCCATTCACAAAGTGCCGTCGCTAATGGTGCCTACGTTATTTATCTCTGGTCTGGCGGACACGCTGGTGCCGCCGTACATGATGAAGAACCTTTACCAGAATTGTAGAAGTCCGTATAAAAAGCTCCTCCCGGTCAGAGGAGGGACGCACAACGAAACCTGGTGCCAGCCAGGCTATTACAAAAATCTATGTGATTTCTTAAACGAATTGAGGGAAAAGCCTCCGGCTCAAGTAACGTCCAGTCACTGGCAGATAGACGACATATGATCGCCGAAGTCCAAAGCAGATCGCTCAATATTTAGGTCAGTGTACATTCGAAGTAATAATAATTTTGGCGTACTGGAACGTTCGTTTACAAATTCTCATTGTGATCGATTTTATTAAGAGCATAATTCATAATTAGACTGCGGATTTTTGTGGCTGTAGAAAAAATACGAAAAGTGCTATTTTCAATTTTATTATCTAAACTGATATATTACTCTGCATAAAAATTCGTAGTCTACTTATAACGAAAAGGGATCAACGTAATACCTAAAAATTTAGATCAAACGTCTCAAATCCTTCCAATAGATAATATCGAAAGAACGTTCGAATAATATTTATTTAACTATTTTCATCGAAAAACGGCTGTTTCATTAATCTTATCTTATAATATATATATATAAATAATCTTGAACTGTACGAACGCTGATATATTTATACGTGTGAATTTGTATAGGAATTTGTTATTTTAATGTTTTGATATAAATATTATACGGGGCACGACCGGGCGTGTGTGTATGTTCGTATAATGAATGCGTCTGTACGTAGATTATAACTAGAATCTTATTTATTTCCTACAACAATCGAGGATATCGAATTGCGTAACTAACGTTTGGAGCATAAATTATTTCGAAGCGACACGAGTCATTTATGTTGTTGTCACTTCAGAGTCAATGAAAAAAGATTATGGGGAACGAGAGTAGTCGGATGAAGTCGTGAATTGAAGCGTGTATAAAGCAAATAAATTTCTATACGAAAAAGGGAGGAACTTTAAAAAATCCTGTTGACTCTCCGCCTCCTCATGGCTATTCTCTGCGTCCAGACGATTCCTCCCACTATCAAAATCGTCAACACGGTCGTAGCTAATCCTACGACGATCAACAGGCCCGTGCTCGAATTGAAATTCACTCTGTCGTCCTCTACTGCGCCGGCAACGTTCACCGCGAGTTCTTCGAGGGTTGCGTTGCTACAGAAAATCTCCTCTTTCCATCCGTACCAGTGCACCATTCTCATGTTCGACAGTGCAGAGGGCCAAGCACATCTTTAACAAAAAGTATAATTAGCCATGTTTTTTATTTTTATATCATATACTATATACCTCAAATCTTCCAAGAGTTCGGGCCGGGTGGAATAGAGTCTGGGCACCAAAATGTTCAATATCCACTGTAAATCGCAGTTACATCTAAACGGATTTCCTTGTAGATTAACGCTGTTCGTCTTGTAAATCCCATATTGGTCAATCAAATCGTACGACACGAAAACCAGACGATTGTTACTCAGATCTAACTACAAAAAGCGATGAGATGTCTTACCCATTTTCAGAGAATATTCACATGCATAATTGCACAACTTACTGAGCACAAGTTCATGTTTGTGAAAGCGTCACGATGAATAAAAGATAATAACTTGTTATCAGATATAGTGAGATTGATACAGTCGTAAACCGGCGATCGTAAATTTCTGAACGTGGCCGCGTCGATGGATTCCAACGTATCCATGTGACTCGCGACGAACGAATTCAATTTCAATTCCGCGAAGATCGTAAGGTTTTCAATAGGATTTGCGCTGACATTAAGTTTCTCCAACAACGGTAAGTTCTGGATAGATATCGTTTCGGGAATAGAAGTTAATCGATTGTTGGATATATCTAAGGTCCTCAAGTTTTCCAAAAGAATATTTGGAAAATTGGACAACGCGTTTCCTCTGATATTCAGATGACGTATATTGTTAATCGTTAGATTTTCTATTTTAGAAATGTTGTTATGTTCTATGTTTAATACCTCGAGCTGAAATGCATTGAGAAGCACTTCTCTGATTTTGTTATGACCAGAGTGCAATTGAATCAACGTGTTCGGCAACGTTTGAACCTTTAACTCGGTGAGCAAGTTATTGTTTATATAAAGTATGTCCAGAGATTTGAACTGCATTAAATCGGCGCTTGGTAATTGGCTAATTTTGTTAAAGGACAAGTCTAAGTAACGTAGATTCGGTAACGCGTCGGGGAACCTTTCGGGCAAACTGGACAGGTAGTTATGCGAGAGATCGAGCTCGGTGATCTTTGTAATCGCCTTGTTCGTCGTATGTTCTATCCAGTCTATTTGATTACGACTAAGATTTAAGTGCATCAATGTCGGAAGCACCTCTAGTAAAGAGTCGTCGAAAATTCTTAATCTGTTCTCAGAAAGATTTAAATCCTCGAGATTCTCCAAGTCAATGAACATCACCGTGTACACTCTTTCTATAACGTTCTTCGACAGATCCAATCTTCTCAGATGTTTTAACTTCGTCGATAATTTTCTCGGGAAGTTGGTATTAATATTATTGTTCGATAAAATGAGCTTGTGGGTCCCCTGGTAACTGTCTACAGTCAACAGATCAGAGTTAAGCACGTCATTGTTGGCCAAATCTTTCCCATCGCAGTCGATCTGCACCGCGTTCGCTGGAATATACGAAGTGGATTTAATTAACATTTAATTGCTGAATTAATTGCTGAATATAGTTTCTTCGCTCACGTGTACACGAACAAGTCGAACAAATGTCGCACACGGACGCCTGTATCGCGCACAATAAATAGAATCCGGTAAGAAATAAATGAAGAGACATCGCGACAACTTGTGTGACAACTGGACAAATTATATTTAAACATAAGGCACTTTATACTTGTACAGTTCAACAGGTATTACTCATATATAGGGTACAGCCCATACATGATATCACTTTTGATAGCTTATCAGATAACTATATTTGGGGAGAAAATGAGTATATTAATAGATCGCGCGACAATTTCACAGAAGATACTTTCGATTTCAAGATAAGACTCGTATCAGGTATTCTCACTAGTTCTCGTTCTTGTACTTCGCATGCAACAACAGTGTCTGAAGAAACTAAGGTTTTTTAAAGAAGTTCATCAGAGACGTCTGTTTTGTATTCTTTTTTGTCTTCGGGTCTGGACGCGATTCAGCTTTAGATTTCGGCTTCACTTCCGGTTCCGGTTCTTCCTCGGAGCAACTTTCGTAAACGTGCACTTTCTTCGTAACGAGGAACCCGTCCTCTTCAAACGTTTTGTCGACCAGTTTTAAAACCTTGCGTTTACCAAATTCCACTTTGTGTTTGGGAGGCGAGGGAGAGCGTTCCTTTGGAGGTGGAGCGCGTTCGGGTGAAGGAGGCAACTCCTCTTCTCTTTCTTCTTCCTGATCGGATCCAGACTCGCTGGAATCGCTCTGAACCGCGATACGCTTCCTCCTCTTCGCAGTACTACTCACCTCCTTGCTTCGATTGCGCTTTTTGCCACGAGCATTTTTTGGTTTATTTGTGTTCTTCACTGTTTCTACCGCTATCTTTTCTTCCTTCCTCGGACTCATAGCACCGTTCTTCTCAAAAGAATTCGTCGCTTTGTTGTTCTCAGAAGAACTAGTAGCTTTGTTATTCTCAGAATTTGTAGCCTTGTTACTCTCAGAAGAATTGGCAGTTTTACTTGCCTTAGAAGACTCTCCGTTCGCTTGGGTTTTGCCCTGTTGCAGAAAGCTACTCAATCCACCTTTTTGCGGAGCTTTCTTCAACACTTTTGCAGTGTTCTTCGACGTTTCCTTTGCTCGATTGGACGGTTCTACTTCCATCTTTTCAGCGCTGGACGCTGCGGGCGGACTCTTCTGCTTATTAACAGTTTTCCCAAATAAATTGTTGAATCCTTTCTTGTCCGCGCTCTTCTTTTTGTCCTCGTTCTTTTCCTCTGGATTCTCTGCCTTTTCTTTATTACGTTCTTGCACCTTCTCTCGCGAGGCAGGTTGTACTTGATTGGCCGCAGCACCCCAACACAATTTATGGACTTCTTCGTCGGAACGCATGTTGTTCTCAATGCACTTGATTGCACTGTACTTGACGTCTCCATTGTCAGTGTTTCCCAGCAATTGTAAGTCTTGGAGTGTCTTCTGAACGCTATAAACGTGTTCAGATATAACTTGCTTATATTTTTTCTTAGCTGCATCCAAATCTTTCTGTCTTACAACCTGCAAATGCATGCCATTATCTTCTGAAATGGCTATCAATAGAACGGTGCAATCAAAGTCTTTCTCATCTTTATACTTCTGCCAGAATTCCCATAAAATGTGTTTGGCTACGTTGACGTGAACCTCCAACTCCTTACTCAACCACTTGTACGTCACCTAAAACGATTTCATTCGTTGGGCACTCTTTTGTATTATTTGATGCACGCTGTACGCGTGAATATTTACAAAATAAAGATAGACCTTGTGACATATACTCACGATTTTATCATCGTCAAATACATATCCTCCAACGATTTCCAAATACTCGTTTAAGCGATCGATCATCATTTNAGATATAACTTGCTTATATTTTTTCTTAGCTGCATCCAAATCTTTCTGTCTTACAACCTGCAAATGCATGCCATTATCTTCTGAAATGGCTATCAATAGAACGGTGCAATCAAAGTCTTTCTCATCTTTATACTTCTGCCAGAATTCCCATAAAATGTGTTTGGCTACGTTGACGTGAACCTCCAACTCCTTACTCAACCACTTGTACGTCACCTAAAACGATTTCATTCGTTGGGCACTCTTTTGTATTATTTGAAGCACGCTGTACGCGTGAATATTTACAAAATAAAGATAGACCTTGTGACATATACTCACGATTTTATCATCGTCAAATATATATCCTCCAACGATTTCCAAATACTCGTTTAAGCGATCGATCATCATTTTTCTTAATAATAAATATCAATGAATTAAAGATCCGTAGCCCGAAGGCAAGTTTCAGCGTTCCATACGCAATTGTTTACCTGAGTTTCCTTCAAATCGGTGCAGAAAATAGTATTGCTGCTTTCTCGTCCGGTTCTGTTTACTGTCATCGAAACGAGAGTGTTCGCGCCATGTTCGCGGCCGGGTTTTGCATATTGCAGATGGCGCCACAGGTTCAAATACCAGAGAAAACGAGACGATTTAGAAAATATGCAAATATCTCGGTTTTTGACGTACCGATTTTGACAAAACTATAGAGGCATGTTCAAAAAGGACCTCTCTAATAAATGCCTCCGAAGGATTGAATCTTGTCAGGAAAAATATTTCTTTTCAGAACGCTTAGTTTGCGGCTTCAGTCCGCTAGATGGTGCCACGTGCAAATGCCAGAGTACTGCGACGTGCAAGAATCGATAGACTCAGGCGCGAGTTTTCAGAAGTTAGAAGAAAAACATTTGTCTTTTTCGTAGATATACTTACCTTTGAGGAAATGATATTTTTTTGTCGATATCGTGAGAAATAAAAGAAGTTTTCATAAACGAAATTGCATCGTCCCCGCGCGTCAGACTATAAAATGAAATGTACAAAGTCACAAGTAGAAATAAATTAGCTTTATCACTTTTGGTACATTTTAATATTAAAATTTCGTTTAGAGAGAGGATGCGGTGTACTATACATTATACGTACGCAGAATAATTACTACGCGTATCAGAAATACAATAATAAAAACATTCAACCATTTGACGTGCTTCTATTAAAATACTGTATACCTGACAAGATAATAATTGAACGAACGTCAACGTCCCGTAAGGCACCTAAGCTCGTTAAAATTGCAATTTTTAATGCGCAATGCCAGGAGAGGAATTGTTCACTACAAGATGTTCACGATATCTAAAATCACATGTAATTTTTCTAACATTATAATTACATTTCGTCGCATCATTTCTTCTCTTCACTCTCGTCAGGCATCTTACTCTGTATCGTAGACCGCGGATTTTCGTGCAAAATCAAATGCAAACGCGGTTCGTCCTTGGACAAAATAACGTCGATAAAATTCGCTCGTTGTTGAATAAACGAAATTTCAGATAAGTGTTAGACAAGGATAAAAATCATTCGTGTAGACGTCGTCGTGAAATATCGGCAATTTATTAGGATCAAAAGAACTTTAGCATATCCAAATTTTAAAATCTTTGAAGAATCATTAAGTCACGATTGCCGTCGAGAGTGTAATTGAATATTATGTACAAATGATTATTCCTTATTGTAATACATTAGATAATTTTTGCATGATTCTCTGTATATACGTCAGTCTTGAATTGCTTTTTTTACCGAAAAACATTTCATTGCCCCTGCGTATAGAGAGCCATCATGTGTCGTCGTGGGAAAAGGATGGAAAAATACATGCGACCATGCAAATTGTAAATGAAACAATTTCTTATCGTAAGAGCACCGCTGTCGCCGATCCGTTTAGAAAAATGATTTAAATCAGACGGTCACGATGATGATGGTGTTGTATGCAAGTTTGCGTTCCGTTTAAAAACATCCGTACTAATCGAATTAAAATTACGTACATATAAGACAGGTGTGTACATTACACGGGTATAGTCGTCAACTATGTAAAAAATAAAAAGGCACGTATAGAAAGATTTGCTTTCCAAGTCTTCGTCGTCACCGGTCCTCTGTTATCAGCGTTATTAAGAACGTCACCTTTTTCCACCCCATGTGCTCTCTACACATGTTGCTGCCGTTACCTCAGATCTATTGTGATTCTGTTAGCTCGTTTCGCGTGATGACAAAACATTCATAAAATACTATACATATCTACTTAAAAAATGTCTGTTTGATTTTCCGTTTTCTCAACATTTAAGACTGCATATACATTATAAATAGAAATGAACTCGTTCAAGTCGATCGAAATTATTACAGAAGTAATCGTGTGTTCCCTTTTTCACCCGGTAATCGTTCTATGCCGTCTGCATTCGCATGGTCTATCAGTCTCTTAAACTACTACTTTCTCTTTCTACCATACGCGCGAGGCGATGGTATCGCTGACAATAATAGTAGCAATAATAATAATAATAATAATAATAATAATATTATTAATAGTAATATTATTAATAATAATAATGATAATAACCGTGATAATGATAATAATAATTAATGAAAATCGTAATGATAATAATAATAATACAATAATAATTCTGAGAACGAATCTCAACAACAATAATGCCAATAATAATAATATACATTAGAAATGTATGTACAATTCACCGACCCATTTTTTTTTGTTAAGTATCCGTAAGATTTTCTCTACAAGTACTACAGACAAAGTGGAATAAGTTGTTTTTTTTTTAAATAATGACCTTTTTACAAAATTACATTACAAAGTGGCAGATTGAAAAATCTGGGCGCGCTCACCTAACTTTATTTTTAACTATCTATCTATACCGATCTATTCGTCTATCTATCCACATGTACAGCTGCTAGAGTTTAGGTAAACGCGGTGGCCTTGTTACAACTAGACTACTGGAAAGTATACATGTTTTTTGCCTTTTTTTCTTTCGTATTACGAGTAGTTATTGCCATTACAGAACAAATTTCGGATCGAGTATAGAAAATCCAGATAGTCCGTGTTTCCATCGTCGTCGTCGTCGTCGTCGTCGTCGTCGCCGTCGCCGTCTTTATAATACGTATAAACAAAATTCATGCTCGAGGATTTGTACAAATAATTTAGCAACAATTCGCGGGGTACTCTCGTCAAGTATGCATTACCGAACGATGATTCTTAATATCAGACACGATTCCTTTTCATATATATATACATATACGTATATACGTATATACGTATATATATATATATATATATATATTATATTCACCACAAAACTAAAATCACCGAGAAACGAAAGTGCGTAGGTAGGCGAGTCGTTTTAAAAATTTCTTTTCAAACAACGTGTTCACCTTTAACTTCACTTCAACATACTTTATTAAAGGAGGGTCACGAGCCTAAAATGCTGCGGACTGCTTGATCGAGCACTGTGTCCTTCGACTCACTGGACTGCGACGCACTGTTGTTACCACTGACGCCGACCCCGCCGCCGCCGCTACCGCCGCCGGCTAACGCGGCGTTCGTAGGACGTTTTTTCAAATTAAGAATGCTATCAATGGCAGATTGTACCTGGGCGGTGATGTCGTCGTGCTCGTTCCCGGTACCGCTCTCCGTGGACACGTGAAGAGAACCCGGACACTGCGTCTGAGAGTGTAACGCCAGTCCGTCCAGGCTGTCCGTGTCTTCCAACAGGTCACGCTCGAGGTCCGTGGCGCTGCTCCAACGTCTCTCGAACATCGGACCACCGTCCTGCTCGCAGCCGTCCTTTATCGCGGCTTGAACCCCGGACACGCCCGCGCGGCATTCACCGTTCGCTCGTGTCCTCTCAGTTTTCGACGACCTCACGGCACACGCACTATTGCTACCACTATTATTACTATTTTTACATTTGAACGAATCCGTGGTAGACGGATAGACACCGAGTTCCTTCTGTATCTCTAGCCACTCGTCGTAGTCGCCACTATTACAATTCGCCGACTTGATCACCGGTTTGCAATCCATCTCGTCGCCCAGGAAGTCGTCTTCCAATTCGCGTTTCACAGACACATTGGTCAACGGTGGCGACAATTTCTCTTCCTCCAAACCCGGTTCGACCTTTGGCACCAACGGCTTCTCTTCTTTCTTGAACTCTTCTGTAAAATAAATCGTATTAGAACCTCTGAATGGGCAGAAGCGAATCCGTCGGCTTACCATTGAGTTTAGCCTCTTGCTCGCGTAGCCTGTTCAAGATACTCTGTTCCTCGGCGACGAAAGTCCTGTCGATCATCATCAATTCCGACGTCCTCACTTCTCTCTGTGAATTTCGATCGATTCGTCAAGCTCCGCGGGAGTGCTACGAAATATCTTTAATACGTACCATGCTGTCCATCAACAGAAGGTACGTGTACTTGTTCATCATACAGTGGAATTTCGACAACAGATGCTTCGCCGTTTCCTCGAATATCTCGTCGGCCTTCGCCAAATCCTTCGAGCTAAGTACTTGTTCGTCCAAACAGTGATACCGCACGAGACGTTTGCAGGCGTCCCGTTTGCTCATGAACGGCGTATTGACGTCCGGATTTATCGCACCGTTTTGATCGATTTTCAGTTGTTGCTCCAATCTGCGGAACACGAATACGTTTGTAAACGGCCGGTAAGTTGTAACGCGCGCGTCGCAATTTTTACTTACAAATCGCTGCGATTGATTTGTCTGCAAATCGGGCTGGACGCGGGTCGTTTCACCCCTTGTCTGGGACTCGACACCAGAGAACTCGAATTGCTGCTGGGACTGACGGTCTGCTGTTTGTTGGAACTGCCGTTGGTGTTCACGGGACTCTGAATCCGCTGCGGTCCCTTGCCGATCGTTCTAGGCGAGGCCACCTGTCCCGCAGGCGAACCGCTTTGAACCTGTACTTGAACGGGCGAGGAAACTTCTTGCTTCACGGGACTCGACGCTTGAATATTTGGTTTGATGTCCAGCGGGTCCGTTTGACATTGGGCCGACTGCTGCATCGTCGTCGTTTGCTGCGTCTGAACCGAGGTCATTTGTGCGTTAGTCTGCACGCTGGACACGGAGGTAAGCGGCGGCGAGAACATTTGCACGTTGGCGGAGGACGGACTCAATATCTGATTCCCATGGTTTTGATATGAAATCTTGTGCTGTTTCGTGTGCGCCTGGTGGACACTCTGACTGCTCTGTACACATTGCTGCTGTTGACCCTGCACGTTCTGCGGTACCTACCGATTTCAACGACAAAATTAATTTCGAACGTCTCTCTCTCTCTCTCTCTAAGATCGTAGCGTAGCGGACGGAACGTTCGTTACCGGAAGATTGTTTATAAAATTGCTGGATGAAATAGTCTGCGACGTCGTCGACGAAGTGCTCGGAATTATATTTGGCAAAGTTACCACTGGCGTGGTCGGCTGCGTTTGAGTTTGCACGGCCGAGGTCTGAGTTTTGAAGGAATTCTGAGGCATCAAATTCGGTGCCGGTGTCGAGAGCGCGCCGACACTGAAGTTCGTCTCGGTGCCCTGGTGTTCGGATCAATGTCAGACGTGTACAACTTCGCTCGTTTCGTTCTCAGACAAAACGTTAAATACAAATAGAAAAGACTTACGCTAATGACGGAATGTGTCGTAGTACTGAGAATCTTGC
>SMSR01015976.1:65336-80520 GCA_019453355.1 Ceratina japonica | reverse complement strand
TTTTTATTAACAAATTAAAAATTCTCTTAAGGAGGTTCATCCGGTTAAGGAATTAACAGATAGATATTAAACAAAAAATTTGATAGTCTATAATAGTATATCAGGATACCTTAAAAAAATTTTTAAGTCATTTGGATACTTTAATGATGAAATATTGATATAAATATTTTTTACAATTTTACATGTAGTCATATGGAAAAGAGTGATTTCCTAGACTTCCATCGCTAATTTATTAGCTAATTTATTATCTTTCTTAGCTAATAAATTAGCGATAGAAGTCTAGGAAACTGACTCTAGGAAACTGAAATGACTGACAGACAGTTTTGAATGAAACTTATGTCACATTAAAGAGAAACATTTAACGAATATTTTAATTGCAAATTTAGGGTTTGCAAATTTTGGGTGACTATGAATCGAGAAATATATAAATACAACAAACGAAATCTGCATCTTTCAGCAGCAGATAACCTTCGTTATTAATATGCTCTCTAGTCAAGCAAGCTTCCCTTTTCTATAACTTGCATTTGACTTGCTATGTACCAGATGAACCTCCTCAAGACATTCGACATTCAGACGTAACTGTTGCTTCATATTTAGTATTGCTATTCAGCATGTAATAATTGGAACTGTCAAGAGACCCGAGAAATTTTATACCGAATGGCAGAAGATAATTAAACGAAATGACTGTGAAAAATTTAAAAAAATATATGTCAATTATACGTTCATTCGTAGAAGGACATTTTCCCCAGTATTTCATACATTTCTCATTAGACCTTGGATTTTGCACGGAAAATATAAAATCGTCGAGAGTATAACACACATCATTATTTTTAAAGAATGGAGAATCCATTTTTTAAATGAACCTCACAAAAGTTTTATTTTGAATAAAAATTTGCAGTTCTGCAACGTAATTTCAGCAAAGGGCAGATCTCTCGTTACTCGAAGGTAGGAAAGAGTAGATCGAAATGGAACAACCGAGCCGTAAAGTCCAGAAAATATCACCAGTAACGGTCGCGGTGCATCGACTCCTGTGTTTTACGGGAGATAATCCGTTTCTAGGATAACGACGGAGTCCCTCCCCTGTAACGCGCTCCGCGGCGGGGCTTTTCAGCCGGCGGTGTATACGTATCGATAAAACGAATTACGACGTGACACGACGGTCGCAAAGCGATTCCGTGAGGAGAGCTACGTATCCCGGGGCTTTTTGCGGCTTTGATTCGACCCTTGGCACCGGGTACCGTCTTCTGCATTTTACGGTCAATTTGTAGCGGGGTATCGAGCCCGGCTATCATCACCGGGCTGTGTTTCACCCTTTCGATGTCCCGTATTTTGTAGCTCCGCGGTGACTGCCGTTTATTGCGACCGATGTTCGTAAACGTGCGAAACTGTGAAGGATGAAGGGTACCATTTGAGAACCTATACTACTCTACCGACGACGGCCTTTTACGGTTTATTCGATATTCGCTGTCGCCGGGAATTCGTGTCACTTCCTATCGTATAAATGAACTTTCTCTTTTTATCGTCGATCTCGATATCCCAGCGATTATTCTAATTACGTGCTCGAAATATTTCAGCGAGATATCCTCAGTATTCCAACGTTCTCAAGAATCAATAGACAGCATACTCGAAGAACTTACGGTGGAATTTGAACAACGTAACAATTTCGGGCCCTCGAACAGCGTGACAGAAAGAGAGACAGTGTCTTTGTGTTAGAAGAATGAAATTCGTTAGATTAAATTGATACCTGAATGATAAAATTTCTAATCACGGTAAACTTGATGAATCTTAAAAATGACATCGCAGACAATTAATATCGAGAATTAATAATAAAACTCGTGATGATGTAATTTGATAATTAATAATAATTAAATTCGTGATCCCGCGTTTCAAGGTCACTGTATTATTCCTGTTAGATCGAAATCTTATTCCGTATTCAATTTGGAACGATGGAGCAACTGAAAATTCGTTTTTGTTGCAAGAATAAAATTCATTAGATTAAATTGATACCTGAATAATAAAAGTTCTAATCACGACAAATTAAATGAATCTTAAAAATGACATCCATTCAATTAATATCGCGAAGTGATCCCGCGTTTCAAGGTCACTGTATTATTCCGGTTGAATCGAAATATCTTACTCGTAGGCGTTTTGGAACGATGGAGCAACTGAAAAATTCGTCTTTATTATGCGAATAAAATTCATTAGATTAAATTGATACCCGAACGATAAAAATTCCAATCACGACGAATTAAATGAATCTTAAAAATAACATCGCGGGCAATTATCATCGCGAAGTGCAATTAAATTCGTGATCCCGCGTTTCAAGGTCACAGTATAATTCCCGTTGGATCGAAATATTATTCGTAGGCGTCTTGGAACTAGGGAGCGAGCGAAAATTCGACTTGGAACTTTTCTAGCGTTTGTCGCGCACTCCAATTTGCTAATAACGATGGAAACTCGGTCACGGAGGGGTAGAATCGAAAATCAATAAATTCGTGGGGGTGGTCAACGGGGTAACAACGGGGATGCATCGTTTGGGATTCTGGAGGGATCGTTACGTCGATCAACGCGCGAGTTCGAGGACACCTCGCGGGCGTCGTTCGTTACGGCGAGGCAGTAGGTAGATGGCCAGGTGATCACCGGCAAATCTGCGCATGCAAATCGTTGATAAACGACAATCAACAGGTGCTGAAAGGTCAACGGGCCATTAGGCTCGAATCCAACTGTACCGACGCCGCGCTGCCGCCGACGCGCCGTTGCGAGACCTCTCGTACTCATTTTCCCTCGCGAGAAGGGGATGCGCGCCCTTCGTTAAAATCAGACCGCGCCACCACTTTGTCTCTCCGTCCCGTCCCTTTGTGCTCCGGTAAACGTTCATTGAGAACCAGTTAATTCCACGGAAAATGTGTACTCGTCGAGTTACGTGACTCGTTTCTGTCAATAGTTTCGTGTTAGCGTTTGCACAACGGCTGCCGCAGGTATGAAAACCGATCAGCAAACCTGCACAAACGTGATCCGTACTTAATTCTCAGCAAACTATATAGGGTGTTTGCGAATCCGGCAGGGGGATGATTCCTCACATAAAATCTAGTCGAAAACAAGGAATATGTATACTAGATTATGTTCGGAAAGTAATCTCGTTTTTTCCGAAGAGGACTCAAGTACATTTTTTCACAGCCAACCTCACATTTAAGCCACATAATAATTAAATATTTTAACAGTTGATATAGCAAGGCTTGCTTGTGAATAATTTCGATTGATTCTATGCAATAGTTTTTGGTATTACCCTTTTAAATATGGAAAGTGAAAAGCATCAGTGTAATTTACATTTTTTACTATCGAAAAAAATCATTGTCCGAAATGTATGGAGAAGATGTATTGACAGAGCCAGTGCCAAAATTGTTTTGCAAAATTTCAATTCGGCAATTTTTATCTTGAAGATGCACCATGTTCTGGAGGCCGGTTAAAGCTGATAAAGATAAAATAAAGAGATTAATTGATGCAAATTATAATAAGAAAATCGTCTTTCATAAAAAAAAAAACAAAATTACTTTCCAAAAAATCCAATAGCTTATCGAAATTTGAATTTAACTCTTTGGTACTCGAGTTCTGTCAAGACTGCCTGCGAAGATTCATTTGATATCGCCCCTTCGAAATCGAAGACAATTGCTACAATCATTGAACGCTCCCGTTTCTCATTATTAAACGAAGTTCCTCGAATTATACTATTGTTTGCCTTATATAGGAGACCACCTGCGGCAACGTTGGCCGCGTCATTAAACTGTTCGGTTCCAGCCAAGAAGCTATCGTATCGCGTTCTGCCGTCTAATTTAGCATAAATGCTCGGCGCAGCATTCGGGTTTACAACAGTAATCCTCGTAGCGAAGGGCTGCGGAACGTCGGGAGGCGTGGAAGGGAATAAAGCCGATTTGCTCGTGGTCTCCGCGTATAAACGGACCCGGAGCAGTCGGAAAACGGTGGACATTCATAAAGGAGCCGGTCCGGAAACGGCGTCCCCGGTCCCATCCCGGTTTCTAATTTCGTGGATTACTTTCACGGTCGCGAACGTTTCCACTCCATTTTCCCCGCACCCCAAGCCATATTTGCGGTCCCGTGTTACTGTTAACGACCATGTCAAAGTTATCCCGTCTTCGACTTCGCTCCTCCGCGAGCTCCCTTAATTAGAAATCAACCGCGCTCGAAACGCGTTGCCCGATTGAAGTTCCGGACGGGAAATTCTATTCCGAAATTCAGCGTCCGTTGTTAATATCCAAAACGGTAATGTATGGGCAACAGAATTTCACCGTGAACACCGAGGCCGGCGTTACTCGTCCCGGGCCGCGTTCTCGCCGAGGTGTAACAAGCGAAATTCATTTACCCCGAGACGGTATCGTGTATCCTAATAGTTTTAAATCCCGGCGGACGACGGTGCCAAAACACGACTCGCGGCTATGATGTTTCCCATGCTTCCAGTTTAGCCCACGGTAACGATGTCAGATAAGCCGAAATTGTAGTTCGAGCAGACCGCGCGCCGCCGCCGTCCCGCTCGACTCCGACGGAGAAAACAATGTTCCCGATTCGTTTCGAAACGACTGGACCGCTGGACACTCGATTTCATTTCAAACGTCATTCCGTTTTCGCTCGAGAAATTCGAGACGAATCGACCGATGCCCCGTCGGATGTCGTTTGGGAGAATATTGCTCCGGTCCCGATCGTGTCGCGCGCTTCGAGAAATGACAGCCAGCGTAATAACGTGCACCGAGGGAACATTTTTTGAGGGACTGAAAGACGTAGTCTTTAATATTCGCGTCGATTCTTCACCGGGACGCCACTTGTCAAAGAACATTTCTTAATAACGTGTTGCGCAGGAAAATATCAGACTTCTTGATCACGAAAAACAGCAGGTGTAGTACAGGGTTTCTGAGAAATCGTGGTACAATCAAGGGGATGATTTCTCACATAAAATCTAGTCGAAAACAAGGAATATTGTTTTTTCATACGGGACGTCGTTTTCGAGAAAATCGAGTTCGAAAATTCGGTACGTGTGTACTTGGACAGAGTTTGCTTTATTTACTCGACCTAATCCGCAATTCTCATTTATAAACGATTTAGAGACTCCTTGACCTGTGACAACTTGCCTGCTGTGGACATTTTGAACATTTGTAATTTACTAGAATAAATTATTGAAATTTACGGCAACTATTAATTAAAGTCGTACCATATCCTAAATACTGTTTACAGATGCAAGCAGCAATGAAAATTGCGGACTAAATTATACAAATAAAGTAGACTCTAAGTACAAGCACACCTAACGAATTTTCAAACTTTCGGGTTGTTCGGAAAGTAATTTCGTTTATAAAAATTGTGTTCGTTTTATGAAAATGAAACACGATTTTCTTATAGTGAATAAATATTTTAATTAATTCGATAAATTTAATCTCTCAGCGATCTCACAAGCTGTTATTCGCCGGTTTGCATCAATTGATGTCTTTATTTTACCTTCATCAGCTTTCCGTTCGCATGGTGCATCTTCAAGATAAAAATTGCCGGATCGAAATTTTGCAAACTAATTTTGGCACTAGCGCTCTGACAATACATCTCCATACATATCGGACAATGATTTTCTTGCTTGAACAGCAATTTTACCTTTTCGATAGTAAAAAAATGTAAATTATACCGAAAATGATGCTTTTCACTTTCCATATTTAAAACGGTAACACCAAAAACTATTGCATAGAATCAATCGAAATTATTCACAAGCAAGCCTTGCTATATCAGCTGTTAAAATATTTAATTATTATGTGGCTAAAATGTGAGGTTGGCTGTGAAAAAATGTACTTGAGTCCTTTTCGGAAAAAACGAAATTACTTTCCGAACAATCCTATAGTATTTATAATAATCGAGCTGCCCCACGAGATTTTCGTGATCCCGGAGAATCGCGTGTCTCGCGTCCATTAAAATTCGTAATACTCGTGATCGTTTACAGTTTACAACGTTCGTTTCCGTTTAGCGGGATTAGCTGCTCTTACGAGATTCTGGCTGGCTGACTTAGCCCGGTTACGTGGTTAGATCTACCTTGAACAGCCGCCGATTATGTAAACTCGATAAGCTTAAACGCCAGCTCGCTAACGTATTTCACGAAAATTGACCGGTACATTTCTTAATAGAAATTTCCCCCCTAAGTACCGCCGTTTCTTTTTATAGGCCACTAGAAGAGGGCGTTTAAAAATCAGATCGGAATCTCGTAAAACGTTTTCACGTTTCGCTTGACATTTTAAAATCGACAAGAAATTCAGCAGGTAAATCCATGTAAAGTGTTTAATCGCGTTATGATAATGAACAACGAGAGGACGAAATTTGGGGAACAGAATGCAACAGCGTTCGTATTGAAAATTCAGAGAGCACCCACGCCGAGATAAATCGATTTTCGCGTTGCTTTCGAGAGGAAGATAAATAGTGATAAAGTAAATAATTGTTGTGCGCGAGCATTGGTAACGCACTCAGAGGAGCTTTTCCCCCCGATGATTTTCCACTGTTGTAAAATTGTTACGGCCTGTATTTATCCTGCCTCGATTGCCGGTTCTCGAAACCGTTCACTGGAAACCCATGCGTTATTTTATCTCCTCCCTTTGAATTCGTCGATAATCGCGGTAACGCGTACAACACGTCCGAGCGCTTCATCAAAAATTTTATAAAGAATTTTTCGCTGGACCGGATTTGAGAAATCTAAAATTAGAGACGTCACCGGTTCTGATCTAGGGGTGGCGGTTTTTGTCATAGATTACTCTCCGACGATTAAATCGCGCGATGTTCGATCAAATTCAGCCGGCTCTAGATGGATTTATTTCAAAATCAAATTCGAATTCGAGGCTTGACGAATACGAATTGACCTCTGATAGACAAGATGTAGAATATGAATTGGACGTTGTCGAATAAACGCTCAATCAGTTCGCGCGACACTCGGACGCTTTTAACCCCTTCCCGTGCCATTTAGCTAAAAAAATTTCGCGTCTTGTGCATTCTTAGGTCGCTTCCCTCCATTTTATTTATTGGGTCCTGAAAGTTCGTGCCGAGTTTTGGTAGCTGGCATCAGGACAGGTGTTTGTCAGAATGATTAAAAACCAATTAAACGTGTATTTTAAAAAGTGAGATTCCAGGTATAAATGTATATAAAAATTAAGGGGTTATATGCACACTGAGAAAACGGTGATCTGACGATTATCAAAAATTGAGATATAGTGCCAAAAAAATACTTTCTTTGAGTAATAAATACGTTCCTTTTGTATTTATTACAAATCTATATAGTAATTTCTAGACAGTAATAATAATTTCTATCCACAGTTACTAATTTTTACTATATCTGGTTAGTGATTTCTAATATTCAGTTTCTATATTTTCCTTACATTACTTTACTTTATATAACTACAAGCGATTTATATTATTTCATATATAGATTAAAGATTTTATTATATAATTCGGTAATTTCCTTTGAGTTCAATAAGTAAAAATTATGCTAAGCATACAGACGAATTTTTCCTTAAAGTTTAACAATCATTAATTAAAAGAAATTCTGCATTCATTCAAAAAAATGTTCAACCGATTGCCGGTAATAACACGATTTTATTAAAACAAAAAAAATTCTTCCATTAAAAAAAATTTTTTTCTCAGTGCAGGCGTCAGACTCCTTAAAGCAAGGGGTTAATCAATCATCAAAGTTATATAAGAAAGTCAATTATCTATTGCCCTAATCTCGAGACTGCAAGCTTAATGTAAACAGGAAGAGATGATTCAGGGGAGCAATGTGTACAAAAACGTTCCGTCTGATTGTGAGCCAAGTTTTGGGACAACTCTTCTCGATATTCCATAAATTTTGTCACGGAGTCACGTTCGGTACACAAGAGTACGCGTCCTCTTTCTATTCCCGCTCCTTACAACGCACAATGGAGTCGTATTTTCCAGCGTTTTCTCCGCGGCTGATCTACGTTCTCTTGCCGTTCAGATTTATCGCGGAACACGCGCGAAAATTCGACTCGGGCCGCGAGATTGCATCGGGATTCAGTTCCCCGCGTTCTACCCAGATTAGGAACGGGGAATTTAAACGAGCCGATTAAAGGGCACGAGAGAAATCGCCCTTGTTTTTCCTCTCCCGGTCTAAAATACAATCTAAACGGTTCCAATGAATTCCGCAGGTTTTTAATAATGCACGCCGTCGGATCCGTACATTTTCCTTGGCGTAGATTTAAACAGAAGAATTTCAGCTTATTTAAAACGGCGTCCCTTATTCCTTCCAGCAACATTTATTTCCGCGAAGAAGAAATATCCGCGAGACCGAATCGCCCTTATTTTTTATGGTTTTTAATACAGAATCAACGTCTCGTTGTAACGGCCCTTTTTTTATTACATATAATGTATCGACCATCGGGCAATTTTTCGTTGCCCGGCAACATTTATTTCCGCGAAGAAGAAATACTCGCGAGACCGAATCGCCGTTATTTTGTATAGTTTTTAATACGGAATCAACGTCTCGTTGTAACGGCCCTTTTTTTATTACATACATATAATGTATCGACCATCGGGCAATTTTTCGTTGCCCGCCTTTACCATTCCTTTTGTTTCGAAAAGGAAGAGATGATAAAAAAAAAACAGCTGTCGATTCGATCACTCGCATGCAGCCACTCTTTGTCGATTTTAACGCGACGCGACGCACGGACAGGCGTGTAAAGATGGTCGATTGGTCGAGTGTCCTGTCATGCGCGTTATTACATCTGCTCTCTGTTTCACAGAAATATATAATAAAGTTTATCGATTCTTTGTTCGCGTGTCGCTGGCTATCCTCCTAACCGTAAAAGCGCTCGCCTCCTCGGGACGTCTTCAACTCTCCAGACGAAGTCCCGTCTCTATTATTACCTTCATCTTAATTATTCAGAACGCTGCTCGAAACGAACGCGAATTAAAAACGCCCATCTGCCGCACTAAACTAATAATCATCCTGTTAATCCAGAAGCAGAATTCTCGTCGCACATTTCCGAAGCGATTGTTTACCCGAANAATAATCATCCTGTTAATCCAGAAGCAGAATTCTCGTCGCACATTTCCGATTGTTTACCCGAGCTTCGGTCCCTCGAATGCGAAATGAAAACGGTCGCTTAACGGGCAGGTATCACGAACGAAATCGGTTTCATTTCGCTTCAGAATCCCGTGTTAATCAGTCGGTAAATCGAGGACAGCCAGAGACGATGTCGACTCGGCGCGTGTTACGTCACTCGGCCAGTTTCAGTCTCGAACGAACGTTTAAGAGCCAAGTTAAATATTGACGGCCCGAAGGGAAAGATGTTCGAGTCAAAAAGGTTCTCGATCCACCCCTTTCGACGTCCGACGTCGAGAAGCGTGTTTGCCAGAGCTAACAGGCCATTCTTAATTTCAAACTTTGCCGTGCCATCGAACGGCCGGCCGTGTGCCGTGTGCATCCCAGCGCGCAAACACACTCGATTTTCTCCGTGAGGTGCTGACAGATTCGGTTCAAACCCGATTCCCGGAATCGAATCTCCTACGGGCCCGTCACGTACCGAGTGAAACGGTGAGTCAATGCGCGTCTCGCTGTATAAATCTCGTATTCTTTATCCAAACGATCGATTTCAATTCCACGTGTCCGGCGTAAAGGGAAGCAGCGTAATGCTTGTCCACTCTCGGTTGTAAATGTTCTGGTAATGTACTCCACTAAAGGAACTACGCTATACCGGACCATTATCCTATTTCACGTAGCCCGCCAGCGGCACTCGGATTGCCCAAAGTCCAAACGCTACCAATAGTATCGTTTGATCAACGACCGAGACATTCGACCCTCTATCTCTGGCCAAATGAATATTTATCCGCGATACACTTCGTTCCGGCTGATATATATAGAAGGGCGAAGATCGGTCGACGCGTTGAGAATTAGAAGAAAACGGTGTCGCGGTTATCGCGGCCGCGTCTGACTTATCGCGGCTTATACTACTGCCGGCGAATATTCATTCGTTCGGTTATACAATCCGCGGCAGCCAGGTCTATCGTCGATTATTTATGAGTCGAGAGGATTTGTCAGGCTTAAGGTGAGAAATGCGAGGTCGCGGTGGTATTAAAAAACGACGGCCGTCTCGGGGACCGATCGGTCTTGTCGGATCTGTCAGGGTCGCGGTTTCGCGGATGTACCGGATCTCGTTTGCGTCAGGCCGCAGAACGGGAGCGTAGTTTCGTCGCGGGAACCGTCGTCGCACGGTTATTATGCAGCGGCGCACGATAACGCAATTAGATGAGAGCGCGCGCGCGCGCCACCCGATGCGCGTTCGTCATCGCGAACAATTCGCAATTTTCTCGCCGCCGCGCCGCTAGTGGTAATCGAGTTAGCCAACGCGATTCCGTATTTAACGCGATAGGAAATTCAGGGACGCGGAACAAGCGACCGTTACAATGATTATGCTCCTCTCGCAATCCGCGATACCGGTTACTACCGGGGATCGTTATCGACCATTTACGCGGAATTACCGGCGAAACCCGGGACCAGACCTTCTTTTCAGCCGCTTCATATTCACGTGCGGGCACCGCTGCTCCTGAATGAAACAATAGACGAGCGGGTTTCGGAATAATTACAATTTTTTTTCTCATTGTGCGGGGAACATTAGGAACCCCTGAAACGACTGCATCGGGACGATCCGGCTAATTGTAAGTCGCCAACCTCGATCGCGGTGCACAGAACTAGCCGTTTCGCGGGGCACGAGCTCGATAATACGATTCTGTCCTGATCGGAAAAAAATTATACAACGCGTTCGAAATGTTCGTTGATTACGAGGGAATCTAATCGGAGCCTGGCGTAACGAAGGCGTGTAAATTTGCGACTTATCGGTCGGCAAATGGGCGGCCGGTGTCGACGAAAATATAATAAAGTCGGCGGTTCATGAAAATTCATGTCGATCGCAAACGACGCAGTGACGGAGGAGAATTTTAACGAGCCATTTGCGCCCATTGTTACGTGTGGTTGTAATAAATGCGATATACGCGGCACGGCGCGGGGGCGATTACCGGGGAAATTATTGAATAACGTCGATTCGCGACCCGCGTCACATATTTCCGAGTTAAACATTTTAATGTCGCGGCGGAATGGCTTTAATGAATTCTTCTGTTCCGCCGACGCAACAAGTAAATTAATACGGATTCAAGACTCACGCGAGCGGAACTAGTGATTAAGTAAAGACGGTGTGAAAATATTTGGAATTAAAACTTGCGAACGGCCGTGAAATCGTTTTGACACCCCTTTCACGGGGTTTCGAGAGTCTGAATCCTCTTTCGGTTATTAAATCTTCACTTACTTACCGACGCGACAAATTATCGCCCCGGCGATATTCATTATTCACCGCGACTTCGCCGCCGCCGCCGCTCTCGTCTATCACTTTTGTGCCGACGGAATTTCACGGTCATTAATCAAATCTCTAATCAAGGGGCGGCGAAAAGTAGACCCCTGCCTGCGAACCCGGATAATTAGTTTTGTATCCATTGTCCGATTTATCGAATTAGACTCGAAGATCATTATTAACTACGCTTCGATCCCCTGCCAACAATTATTGCCAATCATCGTTCAATCGGTCGAAATGAGAACTCTATACATTTTCCTTCCTTCGGAATTCAATGCCACACGTATACACGGTGGATCGCTACATTTTGCCATCTAGATTTACGTCATTATTATTGCGCGTAGCAAACAATGTTTCAGATGAAGTTGAATGGTTCACACGATACCAAGAATATTTTTGTGTTTATGTCATTTTTTTTAGAGATATGAAAGTCACCTTTATTTATTTAAACGGAACAACCATTTTTTAAACACCTGCGATGATAGTCCCTTTCATTAGGAATTCAGTTACTATAATTGTTCAAGGTCATTCAAGGTTAAAATATGAAAGCAGAAGACATTTATCGCATGTAAGACTTGTAGTAAACATGTTAAGGTCCTTCAATGTTAGTGAATGTTTTCAAAAATTTCTAGTCGATTACTTATACGTTTTTGTATACTTTTCTGCGACCGTGACCTTGAGTGATTTTCAACAACTATAGTAATTGAATTCCTAATGAAAGGAACTATCATAGTAGGTGTTTAAAAAATGGTGGTACCGTTTAAAAAAATGAAGGTGACTTTCATATCTCTAAAAAAAATGATATAAACAAGAAAATATTCTTCGTGTGAACCATTCAACTTCATCTGAAACATTGTTTGCTACGCGCAATAATAATGACGTAAATCTAGATGGCAAAATCTAGCGATCCACCCTGTATATATTTTCCTTTTCTTATGAAGGACGATCGCAGAGTTCCATGTTTTAAAATGAAATCCCACAGGTGCGCGGAACGATGCGACGTTTTATGTACATACGTATGTGTCGTACAAGTTCTATCTAGCCGCGTTACACACGTGAAATTGTTTATATGCCCGGGATAAGTGCGGTGGCTCGGGAATTATTTTGCTATACGCACCTGAACTTCTAAGGCATGGTAAGCAAATATGAGGCCAAGCAGTATCACAGTAGACACGGAGATCAGGGTTTTCAGTGCTGTCGAGTAAAACGAGGCCTGAAACATATAAAAACGTTGTCCTCGTAAATCTGGGAGTCGAAACACACACGCGTACGTATACAGTGTCTTCATTTTTTACGGTCGCGTCTAAATTTACATCGCTCCTCTTTTCGGTAAACACGTTGACATTTATTCAAGGGGGACGACAAATATTAATCTATTCTGGGTGTACGGAATAAACTTGGCGAATTTACGCACTACATTAAAAATAATAAATGTATCTGTTA
Organism: Ceratina japonica; assembly: GCA_019453355.1. NCBI lineage: Eukaryota > Metazoa > Arthropoda > Insecta > Hymenoptera > Apidae > Ceratina > Ceratina japonica. The sequence continues at coordinate 67,693 of SMSR01015976.1, read as the reverse complement.
CGTTTATTATTATCTCGGCTACCTTTTTGTTCGCAACTTTTGTTTCGAGTATAACGTGAAGTTTAATGATGTACTGCACGACGATTTGTCAGGAAAAGTTTCAGCCAGACCGGCGAGTTATTAGAAGTTAATTTCAAACGTGATTTTCGATATGGATAATTAATATCGCTTTCACATTACCCGTTCATAATTCGTGGAAATTTCACTCCAACACTTATTGTGTTAAGGCGATCCTTCAAAAACGAAATGAAACGCTCATCAAAATTCATGTGAATGTTACGGTATTTTACTTTTTTCGCAATGAGTTTTTGAATTTTTGTTATTCACGCGTGATTCTTTATAACGTTATAATTTACCCTCAAAAAGCTAACTATTTAATTTTTTTTAAATAATCTAGAATAACTGCGCTGTTTTTATATCTACCAGTCGTTACAATTCTAATATATTTTTAATACGTTTCATAAAACACAAGTGATGGAAATATTTTTTAACGAAGTGCCTGTACAAATTGTTCCATTCCATGATAAATTAATCTTCCGATTCTCCATGACTCAGCAAATGAAAAATGGCGCCGTCCGGCAGATTAAAAATCTGTTCGGTTTATCATCCCCAATTGGGAGCGGCCATCAGACCAGATATTTGTATTTTTTAGATAACAATCGGTTCACCCGGGTTCGGCATTATTTAATCGGTCGACAAGTTTTTTTTTTTTTACGCTCCAGTTCACGATGTTTGTTTTAATTTTCCGCTTGTCCACCTCCCGCGTCGGACCACTTTTCACGGGGAAAGCGTGATGCAGGAAAAAATAGTCGAATCCTACATTATCCAAACACAATTCATTCCCTGATGCCTTGCTATACCGACTACAAACATCCTACGACCATTTCGCGTTTCACGTTTCAAGAATCACGTACAATTTCGAGTTTACATCGGAGTTTCCCGGAATTTGTTTTGAACAATTTTCCTCGTGGAAACTGGTCAGCGATAGAAAACAATCTCGCGGCAAAAGAGGTCCGGGGACATCAAGGGGAGTTCTAGAAACGGGCAAATGAACAAGGGACTCGATTAAAGAGCCCTCGCAAAGCACTCAAACCACTTTGTACCGAGTATTCTCTCTGTAATTAAATCGAGCAAGAAACGATAGAACTGCACTTTACAAAAAACCGCGGGAGATCTATGAGAATCGTAATTACAAAAATTAGCTTCGCATCTCCGAATCGTTTAGACATTCCTTGAAATACAACGGTGTTCAATACTTCGATACCGAAGTGGTTAAGAATCATGGTATCCGTAATCAAAGCGTACAAATCCGATACGAATCAACGTTCCCGATTTAATTCAATCGGCTTCACTGATTCGCAGGCGTTCGAGTGGCCAGAATTCAGGTTCCTGCGGGTTTCATAATAGTACCAGCCAGTTAATTAGTTAGTTATGCGTAAGAGAGTACAAATTGACCACAGAGGCATAACTTCGTACATTAACGTCCACCAAAGCCGCCTAACGTTTACATAATATCAACGAAACGCCGCTGTACTTTTGCTAATAATTGAATTCTTCCTTTCTGATTCTAATAAAAGTACTCCTGTTGGGAAATGAGGAAACCTGGTCATTCCGATAATTCCTTCGAGCGACGAGGCCGAAGTCGTTATCACGAGCTTCTCACACGTCGTCGATCGAAATCATTGATCGGAGGTAAAGGTCCGGCCGTCTTTTAAGAGGCGATAAACCTTTCGATTGGACCGCGCGCCCGCGGCAAATCGTTCCCTGCGAATAAACCGTGGAACGAAAGCGAAAAGGGAATAACGAGATTAGACGGAAACAGCCTCCGCCACGCTTTATTCCGAGTAATTCGATTACCGAACGTAACGCGGCTTATAAATTGCGACAGCGTGCAAATTAACCCCGAGACATAAACCGTCTCGCTGAAACATCGAAGAAATACAATATCAGAATACGTAAAATATACGAGAGAGGAAAAAACAGAATTTAAGGAGGTTCGTCTGGTACATAGCAAGTCAAATGCAAGTTATAGAAAAGGGGAGCTCGCTTGACTAGCGTACGTGTTAATAACGGAGGTTATATACTGCTAAAAGATGCAGATTTCGTTTGTTGTGTTTATATATTTCTCGATTCATAGTCACCCAATCCACCTAAATTTGCAAATAAAATATTCGTTAAATATTTTTCTTTAATGTGACATAAGTTTCATTCAAAATTGTCTGTCAATACCTAACAAATTAGCGATAGAAGTCTGGGAAATCATTCTTTTCCATATGACTACATGTAAAATTGTAAAAAATATTTATATTAATATTTCATCATTAAGGTATCCAAATGACTTAAAAATTTTTTTTAGG
>SMSR01015976.1:12435-64006 GCA_019453355.1 Ceratina japonica | reverse complement strand
GGAGTATCAATAGTAATTTTTTATTGAATCTCAAATGCTTTGTTCAAATCGATAATGGAATCATTCATGGAATCTGAAATGTTTCATTAAAATCAACAAAGGAAATGAACCATAAAACATTTGCGTTCAACAATTATAAAATACACTTTCAACCAGCAAATCGATATAAAATAAAAGATTGAATCAGACGACAGATTCAACTCTGCAGAAGAAAAGAAAAATTTTTACTTAAATCAAGTGGATTTCAGGAATACGTGTAGCGCGAGTCGCCAGACAAATTAGTGTCGTTTTAATACAAGGGTAGCCCGTAGCGCCGCTTATGTTCTATCTATACCTCTACCAGTGTTTCTCAATCCGTGTACACAAACCCGCGACAGCCCTTGAGACTGCTACAATTGCTNTGCGGCCCGAGAATTGCCGTTAAAGCTGACCGGCGGATAAAAGAAAATTAGCAGACGTATATTCGGACGGATCACTCTGGCCCGTATGTGCGTTTACTGTAACTATGGTAGTTAAGTATAAAAGTTTTCATCACGCTAAAAGCCCCCCGTCTTCGGTCAAAACCACTCAAATAAATGGATCAAGAGCGAGCAGCGAAGACGGCCGGGCACGTAAGGCAAGGATTACCGGATGGTTAACCGGAAATCACTATCAGAATACTTGTTCCCAACTTTCCTAAACTTTTCCTTTCACGTTTTCTACGTACTGGCAAATTTTATTCCGCGCAAACTAATGACTCGGTTCGGGATCTCTGTCGTCTTATACCTCCTCGATGACGGTGGCTTCCTACTCGATAACTTCGCGGAACTTAATCCGAGACGGGCGGAAATCCGCGCGCCGCGGTGCACTTCCTCCTACCAGTCGCGAGGGCGGATCTCATTCGGAGTTCTAACAAAACGCAGCCTTTGTCGCACGATAATTTATTTTATCAAAGGGCCATTATATCGTCGCAGAGGGAATTACTTTCCGGCGAGCTAACCGGTGCATTCTCATTGTTGGATAAAAATATATATCGGGTACCGGCGAGATATTCCTCGTATTGGATCCCGTGTAAATAGACAGTCGGCGAAAGGGTACGGATACAGTTTTTGATGAAATTTATCGAGGAGAATAGGAGATCGAACAATATTTGACCCACTTAATCAACTTAGAGGACGGTCGCACGAAATTCGCGAAAGAGAAAATTGGAATTCATTGTGAATCGTTTTCTTTTCAATAAATTACAAATGAACGAAGGTACAGATAGTAGTTAGAAAGCATTCTGGAGGATTAGAGGATTCGATCGGGTACAAAATCGAAAGCGAAGTATCAAATGGTTTACGCGGGCCAGTAAAGCTACTCCAAATCTCTAAATCCTTGATGGACGGCCATATTCGCCGATATTCTCCGATCCGAGACTCTCAGAAGCAACCGCGTAACATCGATAACGTCGAAGCTCGCGATACCAATCGCGATGTACCGATTCATTCGCAGGAGCGGACGACCAACATTTAATCGGGACCGTGCCTCGGCATGACGACGGTAACCCTCGCGTAAATCAATCCTGATTCCGCGCGTCCGGCCGATAATGCGTTCCAACGCTTCCACGACTCCAGCCCTACTCGAATTGATCCACCGACGCCTCGTATATCCTAGTTCCCGCCCCCGCGTTCAACAAAACTGCGTAGCGGGCTTAATATCACGCTAAAACTTCTCATTCCTTTATCGTTGTCTATATTTGGAAATTCCTATCCTGAATGGATTCACGCTAATTATAATTTGTTAAGGAAACCTTATTTCTGGGAGTATCAATAGTAATTTTTTATTGAACCTCAAATGCTTTGTTCAAATCAATAATGGAATCATTCATGGAATCTCAAATGCTTCATTCAAATCAACAAAGGAAATGAAACATAAGACATTTTAACCTTATTTTTAGGAGTATCAATAGTAATTTTTTATTGAATCTCAAATGCTTCATTCAAATCGATAATGGAATCATTCATGGAATCTCAAATGCTTCATTCAAATCAACAAAGGAAATGAAACATAAGACATTTTAATCTTATTTTTAGGAGTATCAATAGTAATTTTTTATTGAATCTCAAATGCTTTGTTCAAATCAATAATGGAATCATTCATGGAATCTCAAATGCTTCATTAAAAGCAACGAAGGAAATGAAACATAAGACATTTTAAACTTATTTTTAAGTGTATCAATAGTAATTTTTTATTGAATCTCAAATGCTTCATTCAAATCGATAATGGAATCATTCATGGAATCTGAAATGTTTCATTAAAATCAACAAAGGAAATGAACCATAAAACATTTGCGTTCAACAATTATAAAATACACTTTCAACCAGCAAATCGATATAAAATAAAAGATTGAATCAGACGACAGATTCAACTCTGCAGAAGAAAAGAAAAATTTTTACTTAAATCAAGTGGATTTCAGGAATACGTGTAGCGCGAGTCGCCAGACAAATTAGTGTCGTTTTAATACAAGGGTAGCCCGTAGCGCCGCTTATGTTCTATCTATACCTCTACCAGTGTTTCTCAATCCGTGTACACAAACCCGCGACAGCCCTTGAGACTGCTACAATTGCTATCCAAGTTTCCTTACATATTTGCCACCCTCTCGCTTCTTGCTGTTAAATTGGCTTTTATTTCCCCGAGTGTCGATTCTCCTCTTATTACCTTTACTCTCGCAGCCGAGTTGAGAACCTTACTCTTGTACACACCCGCGTGTTCGTACTTCACGCTTGTTGCACGCGAGAACTCGCGCCGCGGGCTGCTTACTCCAGCTGTTTATCCGCTTCGTTTCTTTCCGCGGCTCGCAGGCCTGAATTACGAGGCCACGGGCCTCAAGACTGGTTATTGTTCCCGCCAGGGCTATCCATTATTTGCCGGTGACACGGTTGCTCGGCCGCCGGGATGACCGGCCCGTCATTAGATTTAATAAACGGTCGAAGGGGTCCGAAAAAGGGGTTTATTGGTTCCGAGACGATTGCTTGGCAAACTGGACGAAACGTTATTAATTGCTCGACGCCGATTAATCGGCCTTCTATTACATACAAAATACTGGCCCGTCGATTTCGAGCTCGAATTCTGTTCATCGCGTTTCGCAGTTCCATAAAAGTAATTCCCTCGTGAAACACTTTCGGTACAGATTATTTTATACAGGATTTCTCAGCCGATTTTTTGATAACTTCGGTATTGTAGCATGTAACATAATTGTTTCGGTGGAAATTTAGATGGTATCCATATTCTGGTGTTAGTAGTTTTTTTTTCATAGGTGGACGTTTCAAGGACATATTAAGGTCAACTTTGTTTTTTTAAATAGATTGAGGTAGTTTTTTATGCATCAAACGATGAAGCTACATTCTTTATGAAAAAGTACTGACCTGTGTATATCGAAAACTAATAACACCTGAATATGCCTCACTGACAATGAGTACCTATGAAACACTTTTCGCTACGTGCCACATTATCGAAGTCGACTGAGACACCCTGTATATCTGAATTATTTATTATTATTAGTTATTGTCAGACTGTGGATTTTATGCATTTACAAGAGAAGTAAATGTGCAAAAATTACTAACACTCCTTATAGTGTAATTAAGAATGTGCAAAACATTAAATGCAAGGTGCACATTGCAATTTTTAAACGATAAAAGCAACTGTTATTTAAAATTTAAAACTCATTTTTTGAACTTGTATTATAAATATTTTAATATGCATCTAGATGCACAGTGCAATTTTTAAACATTAAAAGCAACTGTTATTTAAAACATTTTTTAAAAACCTGTATTATAAATATTTTAATTTGCATAAAAATCCGCAGTCTAGTTATTATAATTATTAAATAAATATTCTTGATTTTCTTGATACATTTCAAGGGTTTCGCGTCATCATTAGATTTTATGCATTTGCAAGAGAAATGAACGTGCAAAAATTCCTAACACTGCTTCTAATGCTTAATAATGTAGTAAACATTAAATGCAGGATGCACATTGCAATTTTTAAACGATAAAAGCAACTGTTATTTAAAACACATTCTTTAAACTCGTATTATAAATATTTTATATTGCATAAAATTCCGCAGTCTAGTTATTATAACTTGCAATAAATATTCTTGATCTTCTTGATACACTCCAAAGGTTTCCGGTCGTCATCAAGAAATTTCCGTACAGCCATAGTAAGACGCGAAGCAAAGGCTTCTCGCGAGAATTTTACTTTACACTCAAGGGTTGACTAAGAATATTTCTATCCTGAATGTCTGCGGCTTCGTCCTCTTTTTCTTTTCACGGCGTCCTCAATATTTACCGCTCCATCAGAGGAACAATAAAAAAAGTATCGAAGAAAAAGAAGAAAGGCTTCGGCGAGGAGTGCCGGGGAATATGATTTTTCGCAACTTTCCTGGCCTCGATCTCCTCGTCCCACCCTTCCACGTTCTCTATCTTTCTCGCGCTCTGCGCTGGCTTGAAATAGCTCGCGATTCATGGATTTTGCTAATTGAACCGTATATACGCTGTTTAGATACATTATCTTCGCCCTAATGGCCCCGGCGTTCGTTCCGTCGAGATTTACCGTATCGGTCCAACCGAGATAGATTATACAATGAGCTTTTCTGAATTCAAGATTGCTTCTGATATTTCAACACAAAAGAAGTGACGGTCGAGGGTTTGAAAATTTGAATCCATGAAAAATATAAAGAGAGAGAGAGAGAGAGAGAGAATGAGAGCGGACGGGGTACTGATAAATAGAAAATCTTGAAACACCTCTGAGAACCGGGAAAATGGAAAGATCTTCCAGCGGGAAAGCGTAATATTTCTTATGTTTGCAATGAAAATCTAGGGTATACTTAACACCGAACGAAATAATATTGCTCCAGGAGAGTTTTATTCGATCCCCGGACGAAATTATACGCAAATATTGGATTAATTCAGGCCGGAGGCAGGGAGAGAAAGAGAGGATCATCCGTAGATGTTTATCCCCCGGATATATCGGAAGGTTTAATTGGAAAATCGCGCCCCGCTGTATTATTTAACCCGGGAGCCGGGGGTTTAATAAAAATTAGGGAAACCAGAGTCGCGTAATTTGTCCGTCGAGAGCCTTTCGCCCGGACGAAGTGCCGCGAAATTGAACCAGTCTCCGGGTAATTAAATGCTCGTTAACATGGCCCGTGGCATATTCTTAATGAACTGTCAAGCAGTCGCGTTGCGTCATTGTAATTCGCTTCTCGGAAACGTTGCCGCCGTTCATTTTCAACCTTTCGATCGTTACCATTCCCGTAACGATTCGAGTTCGAAAGTTAAGGTGGGGCCTCGAAACAGAATGTAAACAAAAGTTACTTCAGCGCTGATTTGTTTATACGGCCGCTGATGGTAGCTTTTTCTGAAATATACGAATATATCGATTTTTCATTATGGTAATTAGTTTAAGGTCTGCAATTTCGTTTCTGACTCGAAATAACTCTTATTTTAGCGTAATAAAGGCGTAAAACGTCGAGAAAAAACATGTTTACGTGTACACTACAACACATCAATAATCGAGGTCCCACCTTAATATCGCTGGAAAGAATATCATTTTCCAGACGGATATGTTATCGCGCACGCGGAATTATGAACAGCGCGACACGCCGCGGCGACAGGCTCGCAGTTTGAACGCAGCCAATTTTCAGCCGGCCTCGAATGGCTCGAATCCTGGGCCGCCTGTTCCGATACGGAAACTTTCCTAATTCCGGTGCAGCTTGCCTCCGGCCCGTGTTTTACACGGTCTGTTTACAGCCGAGTCCATCGAGCGCGGCGCGCCCCCTCGTACTTCTGATTAAAGTCCCGGCCATCCTTTACACGGCTGCGAGACACCCTCCTCCGGAGAAAAGTTCCACGCGCCGCGTCGCCCTCCGATATCGATTCCGGGGCATGGCCCATTGTTCCATACGCGATACCATCCACGAAATCGAATTCTATTCGCGGTGCCCGATCCCCCCCGTTTGAAAACGTTGATAGCGGAACTGGCCTCGTTTTATACGCGCGACACTAACGCGACACTATCTCCAGACCTCTCCAATCTCGCCGGTTCATTTTTTCAATTACCGCGACGCACGCTGCGTGCGAACCCCCATCGGTTACGAATTTTAAACCTGACCTCCCACCTCCGTCCGCGTTGTTCTAACCATTGTTTGGAATGTAGATGAAGTTAGCCCCGCCATTTCGAAATTTCCTTTTGGTGAATTTAAGTTTTTGTGTTATAATTTGTTAAACAATTAGAATTCTGAAATTCTTTTTGCGGCACAAAGCAGCACAAAGTGAGCACAACTCAGCGCAACAATTGTTCTTTGAAAATTCCAAAATGGCGGGGCCAACTTTCGCCCAGATTTTTGTTTTTATTATAAAATCTACAATGTAAAAAATTTTTTAATTTTATTTACGGCACATTGTAGCACAAACTGAGCACAACTCAGCACAATAATATTTTTTGAAAATTCCAAAATGGCGGGGCTAACTTCATCTACATTTGTTTGGAAACGATTCGAAAACAGCGGTATACTAAAGGGTCGCGCGGGAATTGATTAATGCGAATTGTTCCTATCTCGGGACTTTTGGTTACACGTATGCACGCTCACGCGGGACGTACGAGATTTCCAAACTCAAGAAGGGGAAACTCCCAAGCTGGATCGCAGAAGTTTTGGTAGAATTTGTAGCTCGCCGCGATTTGCAATTCATGGGGGCGAGAGGTCGAGCGAGATCGGCGGGCTCCGATAACGGATCACACGTGTCGCGACGTTTATAAATAAATGCCGTCCGACGGGCTCCGGGGTCTGGTCCGCGAGCCTTAAGACTCGCACAACGTTTCTATGGTGACGGCATGATCTGTCGCTGCGCATGTCAGCTTCATCTCGGAGAAGAGAGACCGACCGTGTTCCACGCCGTCACGGTTACGGTTACGCCCTTGGAAATTAGTTTAACGCACTGTTCCGATATCAATCTGAGTACCATATTGTTGTTGCAAATTTGACAATGATGTCCAGCCACGATTTTGATCATCCCCCTCTCTCTGGATTTAATTTTTTGCCCTTGTCGAAGAAGAATCAATAATACGATGGGTTATATTTTTTTCACTACGCCAGTTTCATGTAGAACTGTTAATTTTATTACATGTCTGAGATGTAACGCTTAGGAAATTTATTAGGATAATAACTGAGTTAATAATGATGTCTACAATAATTTACGACGGACTGTAACTCGCTCGCTAGCGTTAAGGATGAAATATTATGAGAAGCATCGTGAAGTAGAAATAGTCGGCGTGTAGTCAGACACATTTCGTAATCGTTATGACAGAAATCATATATTTTCTGTAGTTATACTAATGCAGATGAAATATTATTTAACAAAGCTTTAATTAACGTATTCCCTTCTCGTTTTTAACCCTTTGCTGTACTTCAACCAGTCTGACTCGTGATCATAATTTTGTACCAAACATGAATGTTATGAATCAAACTCGTGATTATAATTTTATGGCAAACGTATCACGAATCAGACTCGAGGTCACAATTTCATGTACAACGAAAATGTTCAAAGTTTGTTATAATTATAAAAAACAGTGACAAACGACTAGGGATGTTCGATTCTCTTTAAAGAATCGAATCAGAATCGAACGTCCCTACAAACGACCTGAGAATGGAGAAAGCTCGAAGTTTTCTGAACTAAATATTACGGAAAGGGGTTAAATATCTGAAACGTGTAACTGACATCGCTGACGATCTNTTATAAATATTTTAATATGTATCTAGATGCACAGTGCAATTTTTAAACATTAAAAGTAACTGTTATTTAAAACATTTTTTAAAAACCTGTATTATAAATATTTTATTTTGCATAAAGGTCCGCAGTCTAGTTATTATAATTATTAAATAAATATTCTTGATCTTCTTGATTTCAAGGGTTTCGCGTCATCATTAGATTTTATGCATTTGCAAGAGAAATGAACGTGCAAAAATTGCTAACACTGCTTCTAATGCTTAACAATGTAGTAAACATTAAATGCAGGATGCACATTGCAATTTTTAAACGATAAAAGCAACTGTTATTTAAAACACATTTTTTAAACCTGCATTACAAATATTTTATATTGCATAAAATTCCGCAGTCTAGTTATTATAACTTGCGATAAATATTCTTGATCTTCTTGATACACTCCAAAGGTTTCCCGTCGTCATCAAGAAATTTCCGTACAGCCATAGTAAGACGCGAAGCAAAGGCTTCTCGCGAGAATTTTACTTTACACTANAAGCTTGTAAAAGGTGACAGGCTTTTTTTTTTTACAACGACGGTCGATCGGATGAAATATGATCGCCGGGGAAAAACGGTTTCGCTCCAGGAAATGTAACGCTACACCCATCGGAAACTCGAGGCCGAATTTGGGAATTTCGGGATCGAGGATTTATATTTGCCACGCGATTCCGAAACTACACCCGTATTCCGGCATCGGATACCTTGTTAATTTGCGTTTCACGAACACACAGGAATCCGCTGCAAACCAGAATATTGTTTTATATGAAAGCCTGACCATATTCCATTAGGGCGGATATACAAGGAGTCAATTCGTGCCCTTTCAAGAGGACCAAGTCTCTGCGCGAAACGCATACACGAAGCGAACACGAATTTGAAATAATCGAGATTTACAACCTGTCAGCAGCGTGCCACGCATATTTTCAAAATCGATTTCCACCGACAATGGGGTAAAAAAATACCTTCACATTCTTTGTATTCAATTTCCGGCCGATGAATTCGGGTTGAAATAAAGTTTCGTTGCATACAAAAGTTCTATTAAAAAAAAAAAATCCATTTTTCCCAGGCTGTCAGTTTTGAGTTTTATTATTAATCCCTTGTACGAAACAATTAATTCTGCGAAGTGGCCGGAGAGCACCTATTTCTTCCGAGAAACAATAGAAGCTTTAATTAACGTTCACGCAATCGGGAACCTAATTATCGGCTACACATCGCGCGAGGTAAATGAAGCTGTTCGCCAGATGTCCGTTTTAAGGGACATATCCAGTGAATAATATAGTGTCGCCGGGAAGTATCAGACACTTCCATCGACGCACGGTGTCTCATTTAAATGATTTCCCACGGGATTTCGTCTTCGAACGCCACAGATCATGTACCGCCTCCGTTCGATTCACGTTGACACATACATTTCCCTCAATTATTCATTTATCGAAAGCGACGTCCGTGCTAAGTCGCAATGACAGGCGACAATCCCGGAAGTATCAAAAGATAGGAAAAACGGGTTGCATCAAACGCCGAGGTATGCAAATAAAAACATGGCTCTTGGCTGAGAGGAAAAAAGCGAGGCTTGCCTCTTTGATCGCTTCGCGCTTCAGGAAAGCGAACGGGAGCGTTTGACTTGACAAGGCGAGACGTGTGAAGAATTTCGCACGTGGAAACTTCGTTACACGTTGATAAGGAAAACAGATGTGAACGATAATAACGATGTTTGGAAGAAGTTCAGGTGAAGAAGAGATTGCCTAGATTCCAGACTATNGTATGCAAATAAAAACATGGCTCTTGGCTGAGAGGAAAAAAGCGAGGCTTTCCTCTTTGATCGCTTCGCGCTTCAGGAAAGCAAAACGGGAGCGTCTGACTTGACAAGGCGAGACGTGTGAAGAATTTCGCACGTGGAAACTTCGTTACACGTTGATAAGGAAAATAGATGTGAACGATAATAACGACGTTTGGAAGAAGTTCAGGTGAAGAAGAGATTGCCTAGATTTCAGACCACATTTCATTGTTTCTTCGGCTGCATTTCTGTTTTTCTATTTCAAAGAACAAAGTCGCGAGACTAGGCGAGGGGTGCGGGGATCCTGGGAGGCGGGAAGGGTTTCCGCGTGGCCGCGTCGGCCGGAAATAGAAGCAGAAAGTTTCGCGTCGATAGCGGGACTCGCGGGCGAAATTTATTGCCGCAAAAAGCTTTATCACCGGTAAAACTTAATCCTCTTCGATGAGCGGCACAGTGGAACGCGATAAGAAAGCGTTTCCGGCCGATTCCCTCATGGACCGTTTCACCGTTTCGCCAAGAGGAAAAGACAAACGATTCGGGTTCTGACCCGAGGAAAACTCGCAATGCGACAACGCGTTGCACGCCAATTCGTCCTCAACTAGCTAGACGGATTCAGCTTTCTTGTTCAAACCCGAACGCGGTAATTCTGTGCAGGTTCCGAGTCTCTTGGTCAGTATTGTTCTTTAATACGTGGAATGCAGTTGAAATAGGAGACCGATATTGGGCAGTAATTCAGAGGAGATGACTTAAGTTTATGGTGGGTTACATTGTTTCGTCGTTAAACTTAATAATAAGTCCAGTTCAATATTGTGCTGTACTAAATATGGGATTTATTTATTGGGTTGGCAACTAATTCATTGCGGATTTTTTATAAAAAATTTATCGACAAATCCAGCAATCATTTAGTTGCCAATCTAATATTACCTACGNGATTCGGGTTCTGACCCGAGGAAAACTCGCAATGCGACAACGCGTTGCACACCAATTCGTCCTCAACTAGCTAGACGGATTCAGCTTTCTTGTTCAAACCCGAACGCGGTAATTCTGTGCAAGTTCCGAGTCTCTCGGTCAGTATTGTTCTTTAATACGTGGAATGCAGTTGAAATAGGAGACCGATATTGGGCAGTAATTCAGAGGAGATGACTTAAGTTTATGGTGGGTTACATTGTTTCGTCGTTAAACTTAATAATAAGTCCAGTTCAATATTGTGCTGTACTAAATATGGGATTTATTTATTGGGTTGGCAACTAATTCATTGCGGATTTTTTATAAAAAATTTATCGACAAATCCAGCAATCATTTAGTTGCCAATCTAATATTACCTACGGAGTTCTGGAACTTTAACTGTATACTAGTATTTTAGATTCAATTTTAATGAGTAGATAAATAGGTAGCTGATTGAATAATCTGGTGCACTTTATTATAATATATTTCAATTGATTAACAATTCTTGATTCAAATCATCGTACTAAATCTAGAACCTATCTATTATTTATGGAATTCTGAAACGTTAATTGCATTCTAGTATTTTAGATTCAATTGTAATGAATAAATCAATAGATAACTGATTGAATAATCTGATGTACTTTATTATATTTCAATTCATTAAAAATTGATAGTACACACATAACTGGAGAACAAAGCAAGAATGGATCAAAAATAAGGATTGTGGTAATTCTGTACAAGTTTCGAGTCTCTTGGTCTGTATGCGGTTGAAATAGGAGACCGATATTGGCAGTAATTCAGAGGAATGCCTTAAGTTTATGGTAGGTTACATTGTTTCGTTGTTGAACATAATAGTAAGTCCAGCTCGATATTGCATCGTATTAAATATAGAAGATATCTATTATTTGTGGGGGATTCTGAAATATTAATAGTAGTTTAGGACTTTATATTCAATTGTAATCAGTAAATCAATAGGTAGCTGATTGAATAATCTGGTGCACTTTATTAGGTTTCAATTGATTAAAAATTGATGCTACACATTATAATTGGAATCAGAATAAGAACAGAAGAATGCATGAGACATAAGGATTTCGGTAATTCTGTGCAAGTTTCGAGTCTCTTGCTCACTATTGTTCTTTAATACGCGTAATGCCATTGAAATAGGAGACCAATATTGGGCAGTAGTTCAGAGGAAATCAATGCCTTAAGTTTATGATAGGTATTACAATTTTATGTTGTTGAACTTAATAGTAAATCTAGTTCGATATTGCATTGTACAAAATATAGAATCTATCTAGTATCTATGAAATTCTGAAATATTATTTGTATTCTAGGAGTTCATATTCAATTGTAATGAGTAGATCAATAGATAGCTACTATAGCTAGTTAAATAATATGGCGCACTTTATTATATTTCAACTGTAATGAGTAGATCAATAGATAGCTGATTGAATAATCTGGTGTACTTTATTAGATTTCAATTGATTACAAATTTTGATGCTACACACGTAACTGGAGAACAGGACAAGATTGAATGAGAAATAAGGATTGCGGTAATTCTGTACAAGTTTCCTGGTCAGTATCGTCCTTTAATACGTGTAATGCATTTGAGAAAGGAGACCGATATTGGGCAGTAATTCAGAGGCGACCAACATCTTAAGTTTATGGTAGGTAACATTGTTGGTTTATTAAACTTAATAGTAAATCCAGTTCGATATTGCGCTGTACTAAATATAGACTCTATCTATTATCTATGGAATTCTGGAACTTTAGTTGCACTTTAGTACTTCAGATTCTATTGTAACGAGCAGATCAATAGATAACTGATTGAATAATCTGGTGCACTTTATTATGTTTCAATTGACTAAAAATTGATGCTACACACGCAACTGAAGAAAAGGATAACAATGGAAGAGAAATAAGAACAGCTTACTCTGTTTGAAAATGTTTCATATCAATCCATTCTCGTTGGAAGAAGAGCGCGGTCGATGGAGATCGGGCTTTAAATTACGAGTTACGCTCGATTCGAAACTCGGAAACGAAATTGCATCGGAATCGGACCCTGGTGCTCCCTAAATTCTTCGAATGAGAATATATTTCTGCTAGAGAATCCACCTCTCTCCGCTCAGTTTTGAAACGGAGCGCGCTTCGCCCGACGTCCAAAATCGTAAATTGTCTACGGGTCCTCCAATTTTGAATTGCAAAGCGGAAGGCGAAGTAATCGCCGGTAGATCGCGGTCGAACGCGACCACGCTCGGGAAAAATCCTGCTAAAATAAGAATTTCGATTCCGCCAACGTTTTATTTTTCTCGCTTCTCCTCTCGCTCGTTCCGTTTTTCTTATCATCAGGCCAAATCCCACCTTTGCATCGCTGTTTACGATATTTAGATAAAACTCGACTGTACAATTCTGACGCCAATAGCTTCCGGGAATTGCGACGCTGATTTTTAGTCTGATCTATGCATTACCAATTTTGTTTAGTACCGCGGCAGATCGAATCCGAGCTGTACAACTTTGCCCACCGGTGATTTAATCAGAACTCAAATACATATCCATTATCGGGCGTAACTATTACTTTCACAACTTTGTACCACATGCTCCGCGGCGCGAGGGGTTCAAAGGTGTGGACAGAACAAGCGAACAGAAGGGATTATCGTTCAGCTGGATTAAAACCGAATTAATCTTCTTGTCCGGGAATATCGAGCACCACTAAAGTTTCTTGTTATCGCGTCGAATGTACCGACGAGTGCCCTCCATCGGAATTTCAACGCTTTTTTGTCCGGCTTGAACTTTTAGAAACGTTTCGCTCCGCTTATTAGTAAACATTAACTACGAGTGCAAAAAAACGCAAATTGTACCTGGGAAACTCTCTCTCTTTCTCCTTTCTCGCGCGCTAACGACGGCGAAGAAGTTCGCCAACAACGGCAATGCCAGCTGATTTAAATGTTTCAGCCTTTGTCTGTTTATTGGTCCTTTGGAACTCGCCCGGAGACTATAGATTTTTATGAATATCGCCGGGATCGGCACAAACGAAACTGCTCTCAATTTGGATGCGCCCCGATCTCGACGGCGTTATCTGCTCCCAGCATCAACCGAATCTCCTCGGATGAAATTCGCTCGTTCTCCAGATGAAGTCACGAGCTTTACGAGCGCCCAAAGAGATTAATTCACTAACTAATTTGATATCGTATCAGAAATCCAGTGCGGAACTCCAATATTAATCAAGTCACATCTTGGGTATGAATAAATGTTATTAAAGCGTTGAAAATTCCCAAAAAGAAAAAGAAGAGAGATATTTGTAATTTTCTCGTTCTTGTCTCGCGTCACGCGTCCCGCTTTTATTACATTTTATTTTTGTTACGGCTCGGCCGAGAGAAAAACGGAGGGAAAGAAAAGCCGGCGAGGCTTCTTATTCCGTTTCTCGCGTGGTGCGGTCGCAGCTTTTGCGGCCGATACAGGCTTTCTCCGGATACCACGACTTTTTTCCAGACTTCCCGACGATGCCCCTCGGCCGTATATAGACTTTATGCAAGGATTAGTATCGTCGGATTCGAACGTGTTCGTGGGTTCGACGGTGGTGGTGGTGGAGGCGCGATAAAAATGGGTCAGAGTGCTTTTACCCTAGCTTCTGATAGGGATTAAAGAATAGAGCCCGCCGCCACCTTCGTCTTATCTGCCGCCTTTTTGCGACTCCATCGAGTGAAAATTCGTTGCCCATTTCGGCCCGCGAAAATCTCACCTTATTACCCAAATGGAAAACGCGGGGTGATTACTTATTCATTCCATCCGGTGTAAAAAAATTGTTTCCATTAAGGAGGGTCGTCGGGTTTCCCGAGGGTCACGCGGCAAGGGGATGCTTAAGCTTATACACAAGAGCTGGGAAGTGGTACCGATTTTCGAAAACGAAAAATCATAATTTTATGTGTCTATATTAATTTAAAAATATTGAAAAATATAATTATTTAGTAATGAAATTAATGAGATATATTTTAAATATAAATGTAATAAAGTGGATTCGAGAAAAATGCTGTAAAAAATTACGGAGAATTCTGACAACATCGTGTCAAGCTACTTGAAGAGGCTTGAATTTTTAATTTTATTTACATTTGTTGAATAATCTGTCAATCGAAATATCTACTAATCATTGAATTATTGAATAAACTGTGTTGTAACAGTCAATTTTTTTTATAGACTTTGAGATATTGCCTCAACTTAAAGAGGTTCATCAGATCTCGCGAGGGGCAAGCGGTAAATGCCTATGTTTATACACAGGAGCTCAAAAGTAGTACCGATTCTCGAAAACGAAAAATCATAATGAAATTAATTGTTGTGTGTCTGTATTAACGTAAAAATATTGAAAAATACAATTATGTGACAATGAAATTAATGAGATATATTGTAAATATAAATGTAATAGAGTATATTCGAGAAAAATGCCATAAAATATGACTGACAAGTTTGGCAACATCGCGCCAAGCTACTTGAAGGTGGCTTGATTTTGAAACTTTACTCGTATTTGTTGAATAACCTGCTCAATCGCGATGAAATATCTATTAATCATTAAATTATTCAACAAACTGTTTTGTAAACGAAGTCAAATTTTTTTTTAATCGTTTAAGTATTGTCTCAGCTTTATATTGCACAGTTTTTTCTTAAATTTTAATTGTATTTCGATATGATATATAACTTTTAACTAAACATTGTCGACCTTCCCCATAAGAGTTCGTTTATAAGAACCCATTTTTTATATTGACTTCTCTCAAACACTAGATTATAAATCGATTTCAAATTTCAACACGATATTCATTTCACGTTAGCCATTGAATTTCAATAGTTACCAGGATCATTTTAATCTACACCTTTCATTAACGATCCTCCTTAAAATAAATTCCTTTTGTGATAAACAGAGACCAGTCCGATCCCTGTATATCGTTCCTATCATCTGTCCATTAGCTCTATATTGGTACACGTACCGGTGAGGTATAATAGGCAATCAGCAGCTACGATGTAGTGGGAAATACTATGCCATTCATATCACGTCCTCGTCTTATTACCGCTCGCATGATGAAACACACTTTGACCTCGTAACAGGAAGATCTGTTCAATTAATTCGACGGCATTGTCGATCAACTATAATTACCTCCGACGTCGACGCGATCCACGGAGGATTACTATAAACAAAGGAATGGCCGGCCCCCCGGAGATCGGAACTCGACATTAGCATCTTACGTAGTTGTTTGGTCACGTCTAACGTTAGATACGTGGCAGATATCTCCGGCAGGACGCGTCCTGAATTCAGGATCAAAGCTAATGCATTCCGGTTACTTCGCGGGCCCACGCTTTGCGGTCTTGATTGAATTTTACGGAGACACGCCGCGACAGAGGAAACCGAGGCCGTCTTTGAAACTCCGTCACTCACACATATCCGCCGCCAGGGAACACCGACGGGCCTGGGTTAACTATTTCCGATCGACGAGCTACAATGGTTGCTTGCCTAAAAAAATTCTATCTAGAAATTAATTAGAACGTTTTCAATCTTCACCCCAACCAAATCTCTTCCCTCGCCAGAAACTTTAGCAATTTAATCGAGTCCTTTAGATCTCGCGCAGACAGGAAGCAGCGTAACGGAATGGAATACCGTATACGTAAGTATAAAGATCGCGGGATTACGATGGTACATTGGGCAAACAAGCGGCGGGATCCTTTTATCGCGGGAACAAACGACGGGAGGGACGACGCAGCGAACTGTTGTGCTCGTAAAAGTTGCATCGCCCCCGGGCTGAAAAATCGTGTGGAAATTAATAGAAAAACGTCTAGCGAAGACAGCGGAGCTACGGTCCTGGCGCCAGAAGAGGGAAGGCTTCCAGGGGAGTATACGCCAACGAACATGAACTAGTTACTTAAATCTACCCCCGTCCGTCGGCCTGGGTTCGACATTGGCAGCCGGCCAGTGATACGCGCGCCGCGTGCGCCACCGCCCGCCCCCGCCTGCCCGGCTACCCACCGCCGCCGATCTACTCGCGGTTATCTCCGGAATCTCGTGTAATAATATACGCCACCGTGAACTTTCCGCCGTGAAACTGAATTTCCTATATATAGCTGTCAGATACAAAGCTGGTTCCATGCAATTTCCTTCTGACTCAACTCGTTACCAAGTATTTGACAATGGACGAAATAATTAATCGATTATGTCTGAGGTATTCGAGGTAGAAGAAAATTGTATGTGACATTTCTTGCAGGTGATAGCAGTACCTACAACTTTTATTTGAAGCATTTCTCGAAATTTTTAGGAAAAGGAAGATTTTTATTTTTCTGAGATTTTGTCAAGGGATACACCCCTTCAGATTCTTTAAGATTTTCGTTTTTCCTCAAATACTCCTAAATTATTGGATCTACGGGAAAATTGTATAGAATCTGTTTTGTAACTAACAACTAGGGCTATGACTTTTGTCTGAAACATTTTTCGCTAGCATCAATAGTTAGCGAGTAATTTGAAATAAACTGTTTTATCCATTTTTGCAAATTACTCGCTAACTATTGATGGTAGCGAAAAATGTTTCAGACAAAAATCATAGCTCTAGTTAAGAGCTACAAAAAAGATGTTATTCAATTTTCCCGTAGGTCCAACTGTTTAAGAATATTTAAGGAAAAACGAAATTTTTCGCCAGAAGTTTACTGTTTCCACGGAGGAATGACTGGATTATGTTAGTACCCATAAAATTGCCGATTTTCAGTTCGAAACGATTCTTCTGTCGACTTTTCACAAAAGGTCTACAACACTGCTTAAGAATAAAGATTTTCCTTAACTGCACATAACTTTCCTAAGAAGATTACTATGCTTTAAGATCGATACTTCGAGATACTGTTGCATAAAAATTCTAAAGAAGATTTATAAGACTTTCCTAAATAATATCGATGAATCTGAATGGAGAAGCTGCTTAGTCGAGAAATGAAAATGCACCCCTGTGCACGGCGGATTTATGGCAGCCCCTAACCATAACGGCGCAGTTCGCATGATATAAACAGGCGAGAGGCACCTGGGATTTATCACGGGGGAATATTGACTTCGGTTCATTTTGTCGAACCCGGTTGCCAAGAAATGGGACGCCGCCGCCGTCTAAGCAGCTTCTATCTAGAACAAACGAACGAGCCGTGGCGTATCGCGACCGTTTGCACAGGCGTGTCTCATAACTCAATATCATCAATTCGTGAATTCCCTCTATGCCATTAGATTATACAGTACGAGATTTATTTCACATCCAAAATTACGTCTATCTAAATAAGGAAAGGGGAATGCAGGTTTCATCAAAGGACGTCTTTAAGACAATAGCATTTCCTGTAGGGAGTCAACAACTTTAAAATCATCTACCGTCCTTTGTGCAAACCAGAGATGCAAATTTGCAATTTGCATTTTGTTTTATTTAAATATTTAGTTTTTACTTTTTATTATGTAATTGTCTATATTCAACATCGCCAATGTATTTTTTTCAAGTTGAAATCAGAGGGCACAATCATTCACAAAAGTCACTTAGAATCTTTTCTAATATTAAGGAAACTTGATTAAAAAGTCAGTATGAGAAGCAATTCACTAATTAAACAAAAGCTTTCGGAATTAATCTATATTTTTAATACAAAATCTACATCATAAATAGCCTTCATTCCCAATATATTGACGAATTTCGAATTTTTGTTACTTTTGTCTCCGATTGTACCTCCAAAACATCCTTAAGTGGTGCTGATTAGAATTTGTAAACGTATAACTATTAGGGTTGATATCTGAGAACGATGTAGCCAGATCAGAGTTCAAAGATGATTCACAGTAAAAATAAAGACTATTTCTAACTGATATCATTGTTATACAACATTAGATTATACACAGAGCACGAGATTTATTTCATAATCAGAATTACTGTCTAAATAAACCAGAAACTAGAAATGCAGATTTCATCGCAGAACGTCTTTAAAGCAATAGCTCTCCCTGCAGGTCCTCAGTCAAATTTTAAATCACCTACCGCCCTTTGTGCAGACTAGTAATGGCGTGAGTAACGCGAACAGTGCGAAGGGCCCTGAGCTCGAGTTTGAACAGCGTGAAACATTAATCTTTGCTTTGCGAGATGTTTAAGTTTGTTTGACTTTGTTAATTGGCCCGCGTTTGTTCCGCAAGCCGTGTGTACGGTTATCGCGAAAAACGCGCGGGAGTGCGCCCGGTTTTAAGTGTACCTTGGATTACTTCGTACCAATTAGCTTGCTCCTGACGTTCCCAACATTTTTTTCATTCGTTTGCCGCATCTCCTTTCGCGCATGTTCGTTACTGCAACGACGGCGGAAGGGTGTCTTCACTTTCTAATTAAACAGCGTAGTTATAAGAATGAAATACGAGACAGTGACACTGTGATGTATTCGAGTTCGGTGAGGCTTCCTACGGACCGACGAGCCACGCTCGCTAACGATATTAGCTACTTGTCATAATTATAACGGTGTTAAACGAATTACGGGCTCGAACGAGTCCCGGGGTTTGAGGAACGTCGACGAGATTATGTGCGTGTGGCTTCCGCGGCGGGGGTCTACGTTCTACGTTCTACGATCTTCCGTTATAAAGCACGTCGTAAAAAACTATGGAACACTTTAATTTCCTTTTATTCGGGAGAGCTTGAGCCCCTGGAAGAATTGAATTCTCCGCGGAAATTAAATGCATCGCTTTCGGCGAACGGGAAAATAGAAGGAACGGCGGCGGCGCACCTTCGCCTGTTTTTCAAAGGCGGTACGATTCATTTCCGGGTTTCTTGCTCGCAACTTATTCTTCGCAGTGGCACGTGAAACGCACGGAATCTGCAGGAGATCGCGATTTCAGTTTAAGTTCCGGGAAAAAGGCTCCGCGGAGCATCGGCTAACAACGATGAATGGTAGTCGAACTTCCGCGGCACAATGCTACGACACGACAGCACAATCTTTCTGACAAAGAAGGATGATGCATGGCCGTTCTTTGTGTTTAGCCTCCTCCCGGATTCGAACCCGCTAGTTGAAATGCAAATGCATTTATGACACCGCCAACCCTCCGCGGAAATAAATGTAGTTCTGAACTTACAGCGTCGAAACGGTCCTACGTCTTCGTCAAAAAATGGCACAAAGAAACGTGTACGCGTGCGATCGACGAAAGGAATCGATCGACGAACTATAAAGTCGAAGAGCAAATTACGAAATCCCTTTCGAGACTGTTGGGACAGATCTAGCCCAGTCGAGTCACACAAATTCGTCTCGAAAGGGTTAAAAGTTTGTGCAGTCCTTCAGCGATATCTAAATAAACGATCGTATGTCTTCGTCAAAAAAAGGCACAGAGAAATGTGTACGTGTGCGATCGACGAACTATAAAGTCGAAAAGCAAATTACGAAATCCCTTTCGAGACTGTTGGGATAGATATAGCCCAGTTGAGTCACAGAAATCCGAAAGGGTTAAAATAGTTTGTGCAGTCCTTAAGCGATAACTAAATAAACGATCCTACGTCTTCGTCAAAAAATGGCACAAAGAAACGTGTACGCGTGCGATCGACGAAAGGAATCGATCGACGAACTATAAAGTCGAAAAGCAAATTACGAAATCCCTTTCGAGACTGTTGGGACAGATCTAGCCCAGTCGAGTCACACAAATTCGTCTCGAAAGGGTTAAAAGTTTGTGCAGTCTTTCAGCGATAGCTAAATAAACGATCCTACGTCTTCGTAAAAAAATGGCACAAAAAAACGTGTACGTGTGCGATCGACGAACTATAAAGTCGAAAAGCAAATTACGAAATCCCTTTCGAGACTGTTGGGATAGATATAGCCCAGTTGAGTCACAGAAATCCGAAAGGGTTAAACTAGTTTGTGCAGTCCTTAAGCGATAACTAAATAAACGATCCTACATCTTCGTCAGAAAATGGCACAATGAAACATGCATGTGTACAATCGACGAACTACGAAGTCGAAGAGCAACTTATTAACTCCATCAACCCTTTCGAGACTCTTGGGACAGATACATCCCAGCCAACTCACGGAAATCCGTGTCGAAAGGGTTAAAACAGTTTGTACAGTCCCTGATGAGCGACGAGATCAGAATTTCTGAAACGCCCCGTAGAAAGGATGAACGTCGATCAAGCTTCCCCTTGAAACGTATGTATGATTTGGCCCAGAATCCCGGCGGAAGGAAAGAGAGCAATCTAATGCATCCCCTCTGGCCTTCTTTCACGAGCACATACCAGGATATTTCTCTCCGCGCACCAATATTGTTAATCTATTCGTTGGTTCTTGGCACTGGCACACAAGAGAAATTGCCACGGTCAACAACGTAATTCAGTCGTCGACTGCGCCGCCCCTTAACTCACGCCAGATCTAATCTCGCTCGAACGGCACCTATGATGATTAGAGAGGTACACGGAGCGGTTTGCCCGGTGATTTTATTACGAAGGCCTCCACTGCCGAGGGAGATTGATGGAAAGAAACGGCCGGCTGGATAAACAAAATCACGATCGAACACACGCGACTAAACGGAGTCCGTAATCTCCTAACGTTTTTTTATCGACGAAACCGGTACTTTAACGTTATTATCGAAGTCTCCCGATCAACAGTTTAATTCCAGCAATTAAAGCGAATAATAAACATATTCTTTATATGAAGAACGAAACGGCGCACGATATTTAAATTTGATGCCGTGTTAAGTGGCGGCGAATCGATTAAAAGGCGGCGGGCGTTAATTTCGCAATAGAAGCGGGAGAGGACAGTCGCTTTAGAACTGTTTGCCGATGATCGCGCGTGACGGTTAATTTCCGTATCAGCTTGCCACTTAATTGCGGGAAACAGGCGACTTTATTCCCTTCGCCGTTAGACGCGGGCTTTCAAAGGAGAGAGGAGAGACACATTCAGCCCGATTGATTTCACCCGATGATGGCGGGTGAAGTACGGGTTAATTGAACGGCGAGAACTGTTCGAATTAATGGTCGGACGGCGAGCTCCGGAGCGATTTAAAGGCGAGCTCGATAAAAGAGGAGTCCTCATTGTTACCGATTAAAATAATGATTGCCGTTCCCGTGAAAAGAACTTTCTTTCTCTTTCAATAATACGCGTACTTATCATTATCGTTATCGGAGGCACTACTTCGACGGGGCTGTCTTCGGGAACGAATTAATTACGTCTTAACTTTCCCTTTCGGGGATGTTCGCCGCTTGTAAACTCGCTTATTCGATAACCGAGATAACGCGATATTATCGCCGGCGACCCGCTAAGCAGAAGAGACCCGCGGTATCCTATCTCTGATATCCCTCTGCTTATGCATCTTGATATGCCCCGCTGATCTAAAATTATCATAGAAACTACATCGGCCAGAGTTCCATTACCATACAACTCACACCGTCTCCGGCCGTGACTCAGTTGCATTTTTTTGCATTACGTAGACGGTTGGTCACGTTACGCGCAACCAAGTATAAATTCTTATAATCCCATCTCACGATTATGACAATGCTCGTTAACCCGCATAATAATGATTCACGACGGAATTTCCAGCAGACGAGAAATCGTGTACTAGAAAATAAATTCACATGATAACTGAGAAAATGATAAAGCCGTTAAATTGCTCGCAATTAAGTCGTTGAAACTACGGTTTGTAATACGTCGAAGGAGATTAATTCCGGGCTGTTCGACTTCACAAAGTTTCGGCCGGGATTTGCATAAGAAACCGCGTCAGCTTGCAGACGGCCACTTAACCAGACAGATTTATCCGAACGAAAAGTCGACCAGCGAGATCTGTCAGCGATTAACGCAGGGATTTAAGGGGCACGAGACCCCCACATGGGCATCTGTGTGGTAGTAGGTTAGCAATTTGTAGGTCGCGTACATGTGCGGGCTGATTTTTCATCGATATATATATGAAATGACGACTGATTTGCAAGTGTACTAATAGTGAGCAACCTTAAACCTCGTCGTTAGCTTGTATTTATGGGCAAATATGCATTCTAGTGTAACTAAGAAATAATTTTACGATTGAAGTAGCGTAATACGTCATAATATTATAGAACGTGTTAAATCATAGGCCGGTATTCATAGTCGTGACTTATATATAAGACCGACTCAAGCATTTGCTTAAGTCCGTGTTTCCTGTACGAGACAAGGACGGGAAATATGGGATAGATAGTGATAGCAAATGCTTAAGTCGATCTCAAGAATAAGTAACGACTATGAATACCGGCCATAGACAATTAAAACATTAATTTCTCGCTTCAGAAGCGATGAAGCTCCTTAAAACTTTTACCATAGCTTTTTTTTATCTACTAATCTACCATTGTGTAAAGTTTTATTAAATTCTTGTCGTTAATCGTCAAACCTAGAGAACTACCTTATAGAATCGTACGGAAATTGTCAAGAAAATCCTACGGACACGCTTTCGTTTTTGTACGGTGTATCGTCCTTGACTCACCTTGGTGTAGACACCGGCGCTGGACAGTTCGTTCTCGATGACCATCACGATGATGCCGAACATGCCCATGACGAGCGCGTAGTCGCTGATGCGTTTCCGCTTCTCGAACAGGGCCTTCCGTCTGCCGAGCCGGTATCCGACGTTCGGTTTGTGCTTCGAGCCAGGCCCGATGCTCCCGGACTTCACCTGGACCGCAAGGACCCGGTCGTCCACGTACCTAGGGTACTCCGAGTGGACGCCGACCAGGGCTATGCCGGCGTCCTCGCCGGTTCCGGTGGCAGCCCCGCTGCCGCAGCCGCCAGCACCGCCACCCACGCCCCCGCCACCCACGCTACCCCCGCCGGCCACGCCGCCGCTGTTCTTCATCGCCCCCGGGATCGAGAGTGTCGACACTGGCTTCCGTAGCTGGAACAACCGTCATCGTGCTCTGTCAGTCAACGGTCAACGACAACCGGCCGAAAGCATACCTATGTGTAGCATTCGCGCGAGTGTTCTCATATTTAGGCAGGAAAAGCCCCTTTTTTACAGTTACCTGGGAATATCCAGTAAAGCGTCGGGCCATTGCCAGCGCTGCGCGCACTATTATTAGGCTCTTTTCTTTTTTCTCTATCAAAACTTCAAAGTAAAACGTCAAAAGAGCGTGTTAACGTGTTCTCTGTCGAATGAAACGGAAACCGTCGTTTTCCATTTTCGCGCTTAACGAGGAACGAACGCCGGGGCAGAAAAAACGTGGGAATGAAACGCGATGAAAGCGCCAAAGGCGTCGCTCGTTTCGCGCGCGCCGTTCGCACCTGCTTAGGCGAAACGGGTTCGCTTCGGCGAGGAAGACGTTCTGATATTCTGGGAGACGCGGAATTCGTAACGCGGGTGCGTTTCTCCGGGAAATCCGGTCAAGGGGACGCGATCGGCGTCGTCGGAATCTCGATTGGCGGCGATCGATCGCCGCGTCTTCCGCTCGTGTTCTGGTAAAATGCTGAAACGGAATCCGGAACAAAAGTCAACGTCTCGGACGGGAAACAAGCCCCGGCGACCGACGGCACCGTTAGACCGGTAACTAGAATTCGAGAGCGTAATGTACTGTACGCGCGTGCACTGTACAATGATCCGGCTGAAACGCGGAATGGCGAACGTGATATGAAATTTCGCGACGCGATGA
Organism: Ceratina japonica; assembly: GCA_019453355.1. Classification (NCBI taxonomy): domain Eukaryota; kingdom Metazoa; phylum Arthropoda; class Insecta; order Hymenoptera; family Apidae; genus Ceratina; species Ceratina japonica. The sequence goes on along the minus strand of SMSR01015976.1, from coordinate 39,920 downwards.
GTCGCAAAGACCGATACAGCGCCGCCGTGTCACATGGTTACTAATTACTATGCGTGACGTTCGCGTTAATTGGACCAATTTTCTCTCCGTAACGAGTAAAGTCATTCCGGCGGAACGTACGACGGTTAAATTACCGGAAGAGTTGATCAACCCGCGTCTGAAATATCTCGCTGCCCATTTCCCCTTTCAAGCCTCATTTGCATAAATTAACCCGATTACTTCGTCCGAAAAATGCCGACTGTTTGCACACCCGGGTCGAAAAAATAATTATGGTTTTGAACCTACTTATCCTACAGAAGGATATGGAGGTCGAAATCATATCTTGAGCATAGGAATAGGACTGATTCTTGGTGTTATTTTCTTGTGGGCAACGGTTTTCAAAATAACATGCGGTAAAAACTTGAAGTTTTCGGAGGAATGATGTACGCGGCTTGGTCCGAAAACTTAAAATTTTGTCGCGTGTTATTTTGAAATTCGTTACTCGCAGGAAAAAAATACCAAGAATGATTGTTGTAGAGAATTTATCAATCTATAATTTCGACCCTATGCATATATATCGTCCGACCAATAGGAACTTAGATATTTGCGAAAAACAATTTAAATTTAAATCTTCAGAACTTTTCTCTCATCCCATGAAAGTTCACCAAAATTTAACAGAGTCATTATTTAACCAATATCTATTCATACGCTTAATTTTAGATTTTTCGTAATTTTAAAACTGTTACCGGTAGAACCTCCTTAAACTGGGGTACATTTAGGTTTAGAAGGTCCAAATTATAGTTGAATTTCCGACTCGGCCACGCCGACGTTATATATAATACACGAATTCTTGTCGCTCGGCGCGGAAAAAAGTTGAGTGATTAGACGTAGCTCAGGCGAAAACTGGTTGCGGCTCGTAAATTATCGGTAGCGCGTGACAGTGGCACGCGGCACAAAGGAGCTTTCGGTGCGGCCAATAACGAAGCCTGAAACGCGTTCGCGTTCACAGGGCTGAAGACGACGGAAACCGAGCAACAAAGAGGTTTAAATTGCATCGTCAGAATATCGCTCGTGCATGCGAGATAATCATAGGCGGTGCTACGGGATGACAGCGAACCGGTTCAAGTTTATTCACTTAAAATCGAGACCTGCTCAGGGCTCATACAGTGGCCGAAATAATGATAGGTTCACAAGTCGCGCGGTCTACTGCTATCTGTTAATTCCTTAACCGGACGAACCTCCTTAAAGTGAACCTATCATTATTTCGGCCACTGTATACTTGCGAATTCTTTTCGCTTTCTTCACGGAAGTCCGAAATGGGACTTGATGGTAGACGAGGGTCGAAAACGGTGGAAATAGAAATACAGTGGGACATACCGTGCCGCCGGGGGGATATAGAATCACGGCGGGGAAATGTACGACGAGGACGTAAAGATAAAAAAACGCGAGGGTGTATTGTGCGAAAATAAATGGAGGGCGAAGAATAGGTACGGATTTTTGGTATGAATTGCACGGCGCAGAATACGTATTGTGAGCGCACATGTGAGCGACGTGCGTCGACGGGAAGAAAGGGAGCTACTTAGAGTACTTTCCCCCTTCCCTAATGAACAGCGGAACGCCAGTATTTTTATAGCTGCTGAATTATGTTCGGCCGTATTCTGAGACACCGTTTCGGGATAGCACAGTAGGTCTTTACGAGCGCGAGCTGTACTGATGCCTGTAGGCTTAAGGAACGTTGAATAAAAAATAAATTTTCGAGTCCCCGGAGGATACCGTGTAACAGTGTTCCGGATGGATACGATAGTCGTGAATAAAAAATACGGGACGCAGGACAGAGAGGAGGGAAAGTAAAAGCGTAACGTAGCACGCGTCGCGATCCGGGGATTAACCGTGGAACAAAAAGAGCATACGTATAACGTCTATTGTAAAAGAATGATAGAGAGATGAAAAAAAGAGCGTAGAGAAAAGGAAAAATGTTCGCCGGACTGGGAAATGTAAGGAAATAAGAGGAAACTATAAAATTACTCGGGTACATGAACGGGGGCAGCTAAATAGGGGCGGAAAAAATGATATCCTAGGGGAGTGGTTTTTAGAAAATATGTGCGGAAAGGAATTAAAATCTCACAAGATCGGGCAAAAATATTTAATGAAAAACAGAGGTGCTCTGGAGTAGTGAAATAATGCAGGAAATTCGCTTAGCGATTCCGATTTCACGTGTGCGCGATTAATTCTACGACTAATCCGAGTTAAACGTACAGCTGGAGGCAGCTAAAAACTTAATTCCCGGTGATGTATCTCCATTTCTAGAGCAACCCAGCAGCAGCAGCAGTGGCAACCATCAGGAACACCTAAACGCTGAGTTTCACTCCGCTACGTCCTTTGCTTCGTTATCCCCCTGTCTTTTCTCCTAATGAGCAAAAGATTCTGCAGCTGCAGAACTCATTCAATTTGAACAGTCGTCGGGTTCCTCCCTTCGATTCTGATCGAAATCATCCGCCTCGATGGCGACGCTACCGTTTCCGTTAAAAAACTCCCGAACATCTCGCTGTACGCGATGTTTACGCAAAGCGAGTGAAAAAGTATGGCAGTTTTTATGAGACGTAAAACCAAGGAACAGTTTCAATTTGTTTGTCAAGCGTTATTAATGCGTTTCTCATTATCTTGTCCGTGGGGAAATATTTCCCGGGGGTAGCAGCAACGGAAAAGCGTGCGAGTGATTTAAGAATGAAAATTTCTCAGTCTCGTAAAACGCGGCCACGTTTTTAACCGGAAATTACGTCCGCGCGACAGGTGGGTATTATTGCGACGAGTGACAGAAAATTTTCTTCCACCATGTTTCCCCCGTTTTGACGAAGCTTCGCCTTCGGTCCCGAGCGACAACTTGATGTAACCGGGTCGCGAGAATAGTTTCGAAAAATTTCGAAAAACTAAGACAGCATCTCAGCATATTACCAACCATTGGACGTTCCTTCTTAGATTTATGGCTACCGCTCGAAATTGTATTAATCGTTGCTCGTACTATTCACGAAATCGCGGCTCGCAATAAATCTGTAAACGCGGCCGGTTCTTGCCAAACGACAAAGGGCGGACCGTGAAACAAGCGTCTCCGCGCACAATGGAAAATAGCAACGGGGTAACAAGAATTATGCCGCTTTCGGTTGTTAAATCAAGTATTCCGCGGCGAATATTTCCGTGCTCGCCGCAAAAGTTCCCCCCCGGCTTCCTGCGAACCGGCAATTCCGCCACGCACAATCCTCGCCTCGCGGTGTACGAAATATTCCCGCGGCACGAAATTGAATCCCCGTCTCCCCGGGACGTTTATCGAGCTAGATAATGGAAAATAAAAAATTCAACCGCGCCGACTGCCGCCGCCACAGCTACGAGCTGCTCTCCCGGTCTCCGAGATAGTCGGAACGGGAACTCTTTCCCGGTACACAGAAAAACACTCGTGAAACGTGGCGGAACGCAACGCGAACAGACACTCGCCACCGAAATGGAATTGTTTATCGTGTTTATGGGAGCGTACGCGTTGCGACGATATTAACATGGGTAAAATACATCGGAATCCTCGAGCGAAACTTGAGCTATCCTCGAGCTATTCTTCGAGTCGGAAGTCATTGCAATTCAAATTGGAATAATTTATTTCTTGCTGTTCTCTCAACGAAAAATTTTTTTAGGATCCTCTGAAATATTTACTGTGTTATATAAAATTATTTTACAAACGCGTATAGTTTGTAGACAATGTAACACGGCCATTCGCTTCCACGTGATTACGTAATCACCGTAAACGTCACGGGGTTATCCTGGAAACGTTAATTTGTCCCGATCCAAGATTTAGATAGAATGAACTGTTACATAGAAAAACCAGAGATGCAATCAATGATTTAACCAGAGTCGAAAATTTAACTATAATTTGAATCTTCTAAACCTAAATGTACCCCAGTTTAGGTCTCTTAAATCTAAAAAGTAGAACTAGTAGAGTTATCTCAGAACTTAATATTTGATATAATTCTAATCAGAACCTATAAGTCCCTACAAAAATCTCAAATTATATTTTAGGCCTTAAGAACCTTTAGTTCGTTCACGAAAGTAGTTAGAATTTTGTTTTCCAAGTAAGAGATGGAAACCTGGAGGTCTATCTAAGGGTTTATAAGATTTTTTTAGGATGTTTTGAAATATTTATTGGGTTATATAAAATTATTTTACAAACTGTGCGCAATTAAATCTGATATTGCATCTGAAATGAATTATTCTGGTTATTCTTACACTTCCTATTACAAATTTTAAAAAAGGCTTTAAATCAATCTAATTTATACAATAGAATTTTTGTTTATACAGTAACAAAGCGAAAGTTTGTGTTATTTGTTTACAAAAATTGTTAAAGAAAAATAATAATAATTTCGCCATAAATTGGGTGAACGTAAAAGAGATTCTTGATCTAGAATATGAGCCAAAAAAACGTAGTTATCATGGGTTCCTCTCAGTGCACATGTCCTCAAGTGTTGCCAGCCAATGGACTTTTCAGGACAATGTTAGGTTTAATAAATATTAGTTTGAATCTACAGGGTTCCTAAACTCTTGAAATAAGACTCGAGGAACTAAATTATATTTGATAAACTCTATTTTAGATCTATATCCTTTATAAAAGAGACATAACGACTAGACATAGGTTGAAGTTAGAGTTAAATTTACACTTATATTCCTAAGCTCAAGATATGATTTCGATCTCCATATCCTTCTGTAGGATAAATAGGTTCGAAACCATAATTATTTTTTCGACTCGGGAATTAAGCACACATAAGATCGATTAAGAGGTGAGAGATAAAACGATGCGACGTCCTTTTCTCACGACTTTCTCGACGGAGTTATTGGCGAGGAACGCGAAGGCGTAGTCATGGATACCGGCCCCAGTTCTTGCCTTAATCTAAACCTTGATTAATTAAAGTAATTTGAAACTCGTTTGTACCTATAAACTTTTATCCAGTTTCGACGATTCCCAGGCATCGACCGCTCGGGGGATCCGCGACGGTCGCTGGTAAAACTGATATTGGACTTGAAAGGTATTACAGAATTGAGATAGATTGAATGCCGGCGAGATTCGGTCACAATATTTAATGCGTCCGGTGATTTGAAAGGAGTCAGATTGTATCGCCGGGGGCGGGCGCTCGGCGAGTTTCGTGGAATTTTGAGTATCCCGGCTTCCAAGAAACCGCGACATCATTGTACTCTGCCAAGTTTGCCACGATTGCGGGACCCGCCGCCCGAGTAAATATGGAGTTCCCCTAGGAGAGTTTCGCGAGAAAATCGAAACTGCTCGCTCGCCACTTGCACTACTTCCTACGATTATTCATAGTTACCCCGTTTCGCGCGGCTCAATCTGTTTCTAATGTTACAATGCAACGGAAGTTTGTACACCGTCGAACTTTTCGGTAGATCATAGCCGCCCGCATTTCGGGGTAAACGGGAAATCTGGTGGCGATCGATTCAGCGTTCCTTGAATAATTGATCGCGCCTCCATCGATCCAATATTGTTTCTCAAATATTTGCCGAAAATTTCGTTCGCTTCTAAATGCTGCTCGAGCGAACCTCAGCTTGTTTACGATATCGGCAACTAATTCACTGTTAACGCTCCATTTATTAGTTTCAAAACCAGGATAATAACTTCGCGCCGATCCTCTGTTTACTTCTTATTAACTAATAAACGTTTAATGAACGTGAATTAATNTTTATTAGTTTCAAAACCAGGATAATAACTTCGCGCCGATCCTCTGTTTATTTCTTATTAACTAATGAACGTTTAATGAACGTGAATTAATTAAAACGAGTTGATATTGAGTTCGAGTTGATCGATGCAGGCAGCTTGCAAAGGGATGAGAACATGGCAAACGAGAGTCATCAAACGCGTTATGTTCTCCGGGATAAAAGAACGAGGCTCGTAAATTTCGCGCGGAAACAATATTATAAGTCAATCGAGGGTACAAATATGTCGGCCATTTATCGGGACGCATGGAACTTTTGCAACTACCATGACCGAAATTTCTGTTCCAGTTTCAAGCGCATGTAGGCAATAAACGAGCAGGGTTCACGGAGAGCGCAAGGGAGAGCGAGGGGTGGACATTGTAACTCCAGCGATGAAACGTCGCCGTCGAGGAACGATATATATTAAATTTAATCGCTTTTCTAAATCTCGCCTCGCTGCGACGAAATCTCCCCGAGCTTTCCTTCTGGGTTTACGTTTACTTGTTATTTACGTATTCGGTTCACGACCGGTAGTATTTCATTTAATGACCAATTTATCGCTCGAATGTCTGCCTGTAGAATCACAGATTCGTTCGTCAGCTTTTAAAGCAATTTCGCGAACCAACTTTCAACATGCATTCTAAATATTTCTAATTCTGAGCAATAAATTCACGGAAATAAATTTTTCTTTTTCACTATTCCTGATTGTATGATTAATTCTAAGGGTATTTGAGATCTGGAGTCATCAAGGTCTTTGACAGTAGAAAGCGTATGTATTATACTTGGAGAATTTTATAGAAATGGCAACTGGTTCACAACCAGTACTATTTCATTTAATGACCAATTTATCGCTCGAATGTCTGCCTGTAGAATCACAGCTTTTAAAGCAATTTCGCGAACCAACTTTCAACATGCATTCTAAATATTTCTAATTCTGAGCAATAAATTCATGGAAATAAATTTTGTGCATTTCTATTTCACAATCCTTGATTGAATTCTAAGTGAATCCTTGCGATCTGGAATCATCACTGTCTTTGACAGTAGAAAGCGTAAGTGCTTAGAGAATTTCATAGAAACGGCAATTGGTCATATGCCTGTACTGGCATCAAATTGCCATTGGAATGGCCAAGACAAACGTGGGAATTAGTGTGACGCGAAACGCGATATCGTTTTATCGTTTCCAGGACACATATTCGGGGGACTCACCGGGTTAAATCGTTTCGCGGTTCGTTGAATTTCATTAATTAGGCATTTCGCGTGGTTCCCCGAGGGTACCGTACCGGAAACCTGGCCTCGAGGAGTGGTTTCCATCGAATTTTCAACCCTGGATTTTAACTGGAATTCTTCACGTCCTCGCGGACTGTCCAGAGCGATAATAGCGGTAGAATAGAATTAACGGCAGATATCATTGTTGCGAAAAGTCGATTTATCGCCCGTTGATTTATAAAGTGTGAGAATTCGATCGAAACTCGCGCTCTGTTCTTGGAAATTGTAGAATTAATTATTGCATCGGGAGGCCTTTGTGTAAATGCATTAATATTCTCGCGATTATGGCGAATTTAATTGTATCGCCTAGCGCGAGGATTGCGGTGGCAATCTAATTTAGCCATTACTGTATTTTCTCTACCTACTCAGAAATTTCATGGGCGTTAACAGTAAATTTACCCTCGTACACCCCTCCAAGTCATAACCGTTACTATAATCATTCCTGGGGTTAATCAGGCCAGAATTGAAACGAAGAAGCACAATTTCCATGTCGTATGCATTTTCAATTTTACATACCTTAGGAGCGTAATTATCATAGTGAAGTATAATTTTAAAACCTGGCGGAATAACGGCAACAAAATTATTTATCTTCAATAAATAATTAAACATTACAATGCAAAGTGAATCGAATAAAACTTATAATTTTGCTCATTATCGAATAACGCAGTTGACATAAAGCCAGAGATAGACAGTACAACTCGATTTAAAATACTAATTTATTTCAACAAGAGGATTTCAATTTCAGTAGAGCTGTAAAATTTTTTTATCGAAATTCCGTCCCGATCTTCTGGGTCGGGTGACTCGTTCAATAGACGAAAGGATCTCGCGAGGATTCGCTATCTTCCACGAAGGATTAAGAGATCTCTGTCTAATTTTATGTATATATTCTATAACCCGGTGGCCTCTTTGCATTTTAACTCGGAGCGGTTCCCGTTCATTGAATTTTGACAGCCTTTTAGGATACGGAGATTTCCGAATATTGTCGCCCCTTTTCAGCTTATTAACTTCTCCGCTCATCGTGAAAAGAACTATTACTTTTTATCTTTATATCATCTTCCGGATTGAAACCGTGTATTTTGACAATTCATATGCCAATCCATTTATCGTTATAATTATAAAAAACGGAGGGAAACGACTTAAGTATGAACGAAGCTTGAAGTTTCACAATCTAAATGGTACGGGAAAGGGTTAATCAGATAGAACTGGTCTCACGTTATCAACCGAATATGTTCGCATTTTATTCTGCGCGCATTACATGACGATTGTCTTCGCGCTTCTGACACGATGACATTCCCGATTGTAAACGGGCGCAAAACAGTGCAGACGCTAATTAGCAATTAGTAATTTGAATTGGAGGTTTCGATTTCTCAACCGGAAAATGCGCTGCTTTTTGCTCGTATTTTCGCTCAGTCTATCGCTTTCAATTAGACACGCGACGTTTAAATTACCCTCAGTTTAACCTAAATACTTCCGTAAGTGGAAAATCGACGACCAATAGATCCGAGTAATTTGCCGTTACCAATGTGAAAACGGAGCGTCCTTGCTCGCCGCCGACCATTAACGCTCGTTACGATAAACACATATTTTTTTATTCAAATTACCCGGCGGGAATTAAAAACTAATTATAACAATGAACGAAAGGGAAAAAGAACTGGTTTCCCGGTAAATACGAACTCCAAACGATAATGTAATTAATTAAAATGCGTAATTGGGACAGAATTAATATTTATACCTAATGAGTGAACATTCCCTGCGAAGAAACACACCGAGCGAGCTTTGATATCATAATGCTATTTATATTTATTCATTCTGTATTTTCATCGAATTATATTATTCCATATCATGGACTCTGTAAGCGATATTGCTAAATCTTTAAATTCAATCAAATACATATAATCATACGTTTGACTTATCCAGAATTAATATTTATCACGGAGTTATACTACTGCGGGAGCCAAGTTATCTAAGCCAAGAATTTCAAGAGAACTGAACAGCAATAGAAAACAAAAATCGAAGTTAAGGAACTGAGCTGGAAACACAATAGAAAAGGAAATAGAAATCGCAATGATGGAAACGAGAACCGAACAGCAATAGAAAATAAAACAAAAATCGAAGTTAAGGAACTGAGCTGAGTTACAAACGAAAATGCAATTAATTAAAATACGTAATTGGGACAGAATTAGTATTTATACCTAAAGTGTGTGAATATTTCCTGTGAAGAAACACCGAGTGAGCTTTGACAGCATAACGCTACGTATATTTATTCACTCTATATTTTTATCGAGAATTACATTATTCCATATCATGGATTCTGTAAACAATATTGCTAAATGTTTAAATTCAATCAAATATAATCATACGTCTGACTTATCGCGGAGTTATACTACTGCGAGAGCCAAGTTATCTAAGCCAAGAATTTCACGAGACCCGAACAGCAATAGAAAACAGAAATCGAAGTCAAGGAACTGAGCTGAGTCACATATTCCTTTTTCCCTTCTCCGTTTCGTAATTTGGGTCACCGATGCGAGATCGCCGCTGGATTTCGTTGCTTAGCACGAAGCAATCATCGAGCCAGCTTTACCAGCTACACGCCGGCAGTCCTTCTTACTACGGGAAGCTCGCGATTCGATGTGTTCTCGTCGCGGCCCGGAAAACTGCGGTCGGGACCGCGGAAAACCGCGGCCGCAACCGCGAATCACGTTCGCGTTTCGCGAGATGCTTCTTTCCGCTCGCGGTTTCGGGACACTTCGTTTTGGCCTGGGAATCCGTTACTTAAAAGCTTTTAAATCTTTTTTTAGAAACGGGAGACGGGGCGCCCGTTTCAGTGGTCGCGAGCCCGACGCATTGTCCTCCATTTTTTTATCTCTCATCCGCTTTTTAATGTTGGTCTTTAGTTAGGCACGGGAACGGGTTATTGTTACCACCCGATCGAGGAAAGAAAATCGGCGGCGATGAATAAGGGCGCCGTTTCTCGGCGGCGATATTTTCCACGATTCACGATCCTAATGGTCCGTTTTTCTTCTACCACGGACTGAATATGACGTGGCATAATGCGTTCTTAAGTGGACGACGATAAGAATCTTCGTTGAATAATTTATACCGTTGCTTCTTCCCCCGCCGGGACGAGATGCGACCGGTTTCAAGACGTTTTCTCGAAAACTGAGATAAAAGCATCGGCGGACCCCTGAATAAGATTAAAAGTACAGAGAAACGTGTCTTACGCTCTCCTCGAGCAATTTGCTCCCACTGTCTAACGATAAATCTCCCGTCCGCCTCCGACTCGTTAAAGTCTACGATTTCCGTTGTCTCCGTCCCTTTCTGTTGTCTCTTTTTAATGAAAATTCTTTGATTCGACAGCCGCTTCGAGGGGCAGGCTAATCGCCGGTGGACGGCCGCGGGTTAATTAAGTTTATTCACCGGCGAGGTAATCCGCGTACACGGGAAATCGTCTTAATAACTAGCCGCGGCCAATTAAATTCAACACTGCCCGAGGGACTCATGCTCGGGGCCCTGCTTATCATTAAACTTTCCCGCGATCGTACGAACGATTAAACGAACGAAGCACCCGATCCCTGGTTCGGAATCANTACGGGAAGCTCGCGATTCGATGTGTTCTCGTCGCGGCCCGGAAAACTGCGGTCGGGACCGCGGAAAACCGCGGCCGCAACCGCGAATCACGTTCGCGTTTCGCGAGATGCTTCTTTCCGCTCGCGGTTTCGGGACACTTCGTTTTGGCCTGGGAATCCGTTACTTAAAAGCTTTTAAATCTTTTTTTAGAAACGGGAGACGGGGCGCCCGTTTCAGTGGTCGCGAGCCCGACGCATTGTCCTCCATTTTTTTATCTCTCATCCGCTTTTTAATGTTGGTCTTTAGTTAGGCACGGGAACGGGTTATTGTTACCACCCGATCGAGGAAAGAAAATCGGCGGCGATGAATAAGGGCGCCGTTTCTCGGCGGCGATATTTTCCACGATTCACGATCCTAATGGTCCGTTTTTCTTCTACCACGGACTGAATATGACGTGGCATAATGCGTTCTTAAGTGGACGACGATAAGAATCTTCGTTGAATAATTTATACCGTTGCTTCTTCCCCCGCCGGGACGAGATGCGACCGGTTTCAAGACGTTTTCTCGAAAACTGAGATAAAAGCATCGGCGGACCCCTGAATAAGATTAAAAGTACAGAGAAACGTGTCTTACGCTCTCCTCGAGCAATTTGCTCCCACTGTCTAACGATAAATCTCCCGTCCGCCTCCGACTCGTTAAAGTCTACGATTTCCGTTGTCTCCGTCCCTTTCTGTTGTCTCTTTTTAATGAAAATTCTTTGATTCGACAGCCGCTTCGAGGGGCAGGCTAATCGCCGGTGGACGGCCGCGGGTTAATTAAGTTTATTCACCGGCGAGGTAATCCGCGTACACGGGAAATCGTCTTAATAACTAGCCGCGGCCAATTAAATTCAACACTGCCCGAGGGACTCATGCTCGGGGCCCTGCTTATCATTAAACTTTCCCGCGATCGTACGAACGATTAAACGAACGAAGCACCCGATCCCTGGTTCGGAATCACTATTTCTAGATGCATTTATTCAAACATTTTTTTCCTGACGATTTATACCAATCGATTTTATAATCGAAGAACAGGTATAATGAAAAGTAATTTGTGAGACGTGTCGAGAAACAAGTCAGTGTCGATGGAGAGACAATATCGATCGAAAGTTAGTATAGGATAAGGTATATACTGACAGCAACTTCGGGGATAACTTGTTGTAACGAGCTATTCCAAAAAGTTGCAACTAAGAAATCTTATTAACGTGTTACACATACAACCGGCGAGCGAGTGGGAACTTCGACGTGATCGCAGTGTCAATCGCAATTAGGAAGGCTGCGGGGCAAGCAAAATTGGTCGGCGAACTTAGCCGATTTCGTCCGCCGGGTCTGCGGGTCGCGTCGACAAACAGGCTGGAACTCGAAAAACGAGATAATCCACGGAATCTCGTTCCGTATTTCGCGTTCCGCGGGCGCAAAAACTCTTTTCCTCCGCGCGCGCCGCCGTTCCCCCGAAATAGGAATTACCTCCTATTCGGGCGGCGGTTTTTCCGGCATAACGCCGCCCCGCGGCGCGGCGACTTTTTCCAGCCGAGCTGGTTGTGCCGGCGTACAATCGGCAAAGGCCATTGTGCCTTGCATATTGTGCGAGTCCCGCCGCGCGAGGCCTCTAATCTGCATACGAATGAAATCCGTTAGCCTCGAAAGCAATCTCTGACAACGGGAAAGGTAAATAGAAAGAAGGTCTGCTTGTTTCTGTCGCCGATTTATACGGCCGGATACGATTTTTCAAATTCTCTACAGGAATAATAATAAACGCGGAATCGCTGTCTGCGAGATCAAACGGGTCTCGTCTAGAAACGGCGGAGCTCCGACCAGATTGATTCGTTTGTCGTTCCTTTTCTTTTCCTCGTCTCTGTGTCTCTCGCCGACTATACTTCTTTCATCTCTCGCAGAACGTATACCCTCCTATTCACATTACAGAGACCGGCGTTCGCAGATTCATCTCCCAGTTTCCACTACTCTTCACCTTCCGTATATCTGCGAGAAGCCGTTGCACCGACGAGTGGCTCTCGTCGCGTGTTCGTGGCGAATTATGCTCGATGGATCTCCTCGATTCGTCTCGCGCTCTTGGACTTTCGGGCTGAAGGGTGACACTCCTAATTGCACTCCGCACCGTCGAGGGTAATTTTCCTACCTCTCTTTTAACGTAGAGACCCGGCAAGCGAAAAGTATTTCCATTTATGACTTGTTCACTTATTTCGTTATATAATACAATATAAAAAATTCACAAAATATTATTCATTTTTATGAGATACAAAGCGCATAATTTTTTTGACACCACCCGAATCGAAAATTTAACTATAATTTGAATCTTCTAAGCCTAAATGTACCCCAGTTTAGGTCTACTAGATCTAAAAAGTAGAACTAGTAGAGTTATATCAGAACTTAATATTTGATATAACATCTATATCCTTTATAAGCGGACATAACGACTAGATATAGATTGAAATTAGAGTTAAATTTACTATTATATTCCTCTGCTCAAGATATGATTTCGACCTCCATATCCCTCTGTAGGATAAATAGGTTCAAAACCATCATTATTTTTTCGACTCGGGCACCATCGCTGTCTCTCTCAGACTTCGATCCAGTTACTGACCTGCTCTAAACTGCTGTCCCGTCTAGACAACTTGAGAAGCGGACCCAGGAAACAACGCTTTGACTCTACGAAGAGGGGAAACTCCAGGATTTTCCGGTAGTTCGCTTGTAAATTTCTGCATTTAAATTGTATTAAGAGAATTTGGAGAATCGCAGGACGTGTGCGTCGGTCGCGGGGAAAGTTTGCTCATAAGGAACTTGGCGAATAGTTTGCCCTGTAATTTCTTTAAACTACTCGAACCACTGTTTTCGACGAGAGGAGAGGAGTACATCCGGTGACGTGTCCCGGGTTTCTGAAGGATTCCGCTGGCGCGGGACGTAAAATTTGAAATGGTAAGCAAGACCTCCTTGGAATAACAATATAATTTTATGAAGAATAANATCCCGAGCATATTGGCGAAGTATGTCGGTTTCGATCTGGGACACCTTGTATATCTATTCTAGTTACCTACGTTTCGAGATATCAAAGGACTAACGTAACTCGCAATATCTAAATGTGATCTTTCTAAGTGCTTCTGGAAACCCTACGAAGGACGCGTCGCAGCTCAGTAAAAATTAAGGACGTCGTCCATCTTACTCTTATACGAGAAAATATGCAAAATATTAGAGATTTGATTCCATTTGTAGTCTAGAAGCCAAATCTGGTACACGTATAAGCAACCAGATGCCACAAATCAAGCCCTTGGCGCTCTCGTTTCGCCTCCCGATCTTCTGACCTATATTTATCTTGGAATATCTCTCAAAGGAATTCAAAAATTATATTTCCCGCTGCCATCAATAATATATAAGGTTGGCCGTGTTCTAAAGATATGCACACGGAAGTATAGTACATGAGCGCGCGACATCTTTTATACGAGCGCCTATTAGCAAATTGACATCGATACGAACCTTCTCAGTGACATTTACGTCCGATCCTCCTCAAGTCAGGTCCACTGAGGCCGGGATGTCGGTGGCACTGTTACGCGTTATAAACTCTGTTTGTTCATCGCTGGGATACACTTCACTAACGAACGTACCGCGCTCCATCGCGGCGTGTAATCGTCTGTCAGAGTTCACCAATGACGGTTCGCTCATGTTTAATGTTGCGTTTTTACCGTTCATCGCGTCCGATCGAACGGAGGGACTGGCGTAGGCAAACACTCGGTCAGACCATGTCGACGTTCCCGGGGGCCTGTTTAATCCCGCGGGAATCTCGCCGTCCACCGTTTACGGTTTCCAATCAGGATCGCCTGTGAGATCTCGGCCCGCGATTCTTCCCTTTCCTTAGACCCGCGAAAAGTAGAAGCACGCGAAATCCGTTCCGCCGTGGCGTCGCGAATCGATTCGCGTTCTCCTTCGTGTTTTTCTTCTTCCCCGTTTCGGTTTTATCGGGTTTCAATGCCAGCTCGTCTACGCTTCTTCGATTCGCCTCGAACCCGTGCGGTTACTGTGCTCGTCCTTGTAAATATTTTACAATTTTATCGATTCGCGCGGCGCTCGCCGCACGACAACACGTCCGCGCCTTCCTGCCTCGCGAAGATTTCACTCGCGAAACGAGACGCTCGCGCCTCTTCCTCTTCGGCTCGGTCGCCCCTTTCTGAAATCGTTTCACACGCGTTCCGCGGTTAACGCAAGTTCCGAGTTTAGGCAGTCGCCTGATCCCCTTTCGTTTTCGCGGGAACGGTGGAAGCCGACCAATCGGTATAGCACGTGCTTGAGTCAGTGCGAGACTCAACGTCGTTCGACGCGGTGCCAAAAGAGTTAATTAATCCTCTCCCCAAAAACCGAGGCTGATTAAATCGGCTAATTAGATTCAGACAAAAATTTGCTAATCCCTGCATTTGAAAAGATTCCCATGGTAATCGCGAGTGCGGTGAGAATATTTCTAAGCAGTTGCCTCAAAGAACTTATTCCACGAGACCTTCGCCCGGTGGTGAAGAATAAGTAAAAAGTTTGCCGCCTTTCGCCATACAAAAGCGTAAAATACAAACGGAAGGAAATAAAGGAAAACCGTAAAAGAGACGTAACAACGTAACCCTTTGATAACAGGAGACAAAAGTGGACCACGCGGATGCACCATTTTTTTTTTACAATGCGTCTTCTCGAATTTAATTTCCCCGATTGCCACGGAAAATACGAATTTTCGAATTGTTGCTAGCGCAAGAAATTCACGTTCCGCCGTTATATTATATTTGCGAGGCGCGTTGTAAGGACAAAGTTCCGCTTTCGATGCGACTGTTTCCTTTATGTCTCCCACAGGTGGACGAACAGCGAATTGCGTGATCCGGATACAAATTGTCTCGCATCGTGTCCGTCCCTTTTTCCGCGCAAATCGAACGTCCGTTTTTATCGCGCGTAAACACGCTCGCGACGTGCCACGCGCTCCGGCGCGAAGATCCCGCGTATTAAAACGAGAGCCGCTCTTAAAATGTGCAGTCACGTTCGATGAAACATTTACATCGTCGGGAATCGTAGTTTGCGCGTCTCGAAGTATAATCTTTTTCACGGCGGCGGGCGTCCCTCCCCCGCGCGCGCGCCTCTTCCTCCACCCCCGCCGAAAATGTAACTCCGGAAATCCGGCGTTCGGTAAATATTTTCATTTTTTCCAATTNTTTGTTAGACATTCTATAGTAAATTAAACTCTCTAAAATTCTACAGAAGATAAAGTTCTTTGATCCAATACTAAAAATTGTATACCGTTTCGAAATGTGTCCGAATACTAATGGAAGTCACTGTATCTGTGATTTATACTACTTTCCTTTCACAATCTCGAAAATGAAGACGAGTTAAGCTACATATATTGTACGTAACATTTTTTGCTCAGAATGACATCCCGAGCATATTGGCGAAGTATGTCGGTTTCGATCTGGGACACCTTGTATATCTATTCTAGTTACCTACGTTTCGAGATATCAAAGGACTAACGTAACTCGCAATATCTAAATGTGATCTTTCTAAGTGCTTCTGGAAACCCTACGAAGGACGCGTCGCAGCTCAGTAAAAATTAAGGACGTCGTCCATCTTACTCTTATACGAGAAAATATGCAAAATATTAGAGATTTGATTCCATTTGTAGTCTAGAAGCCAAATCTGGTACATGTATAAGTAACCAGATGCCACAAATCAAGCCCTTGGCGCTCTCGTTTCGCCTCCCGATCTTCTGACCTATATTTATCTTGGAATATCTCTCAAAGGAATTCAAAAATTATATTTCCCGCTGCCATCAATAATATATAAGGTTGGCCGTGTTCTAAAGATATGCACACGGAAGTATAGTACATGAGCGCGCGACATCTTTTATACGAGCGCCTATTAGCAAATTGACATCGATACGAACCTTCTCAGTGACATTTACGTCCGATCCTCCTCAAGTCAGGTCCACTGAGGCCGGGATGTCGGTGGCACTGTTACGCGTTATAAACTCTGTTTGTTCATCGCTGGGATACACTTCACTAACGAACGTACCGCGCTCCATCGCGGCGTGTAATCGTCTGTCAGAGTTCACCAATGACGGTTCGCTCATGTTTAATGTTGCGTTTTTACCGTTCATCGCGTCCGTTCGAACGGAGGGACTGGCGTAGGCAAACACTCGGTCAGACCATGTCGACGTTCCCGGGCCCCGTTTAATCCCGCGGGAATCTCGCCGTCCACCGTTTACGGTTTCCAATCAGGATCGCCTGTGAGATCTCGGCCCGCGATTCTTCCCTTTCCTTAGACCCGCGAAAAGTAGAAGCACGCGAAATCCGTTCCGCCGTGGCGTCGCGAATCGATTCGCGTTCTCCTTCGTGTTTTTCTTCTTCCCCGTTTCGGTTTTATCGGGTTTCAATGCCAGCTCGTCTACGCTTCTTCGATTCGCCTCGAACCCGTGCGGTTACTGTGCTCGTCCTTGTAAATATTTTACAATTTTATCGATTCGCGCGGCGCTCGCCGCACGACAACACGTCCGCGCCTTCCTGCCTCGCGAAGATTTCACTCGCGAAACGAGACGCTCGCGCCTCTTCCTCTTCGGCTCGGTCGCCCCTTTCTGAAATCGTTTCACACGCGTTCCGCGGTTAACGCAAGTTCCAGAGTTTAGGCAGTCGCCTGATCCCCTTTCGTTTTCGCGGGAACGGTGGAAGCCGACCAATCGGTATAGCACGTGCTTGAGTCAGTGCGAGACTCAACGTCGTTCGACGCGGTGCCAAAAGAGTTAATTAATCCTCTCCCCAAAAACCGAGGCTGATTAAATCGGCTAATTAGATTCAGACAAAAATTTGCTAATCCCTGCATTTGAAAAGATTCCCATGGTAATCGCGAGTGCGGTGAGAATATTTCTAAGCAGTTGCCTCAAAGAACTTATTCCACGAGACCTTCGCCCGGTGGTGAAGAATAAGTAAAAAGTTTGCCGCCTTTCGCCATACAAAAGCGTAAAATACAAACGGAAGGAAATAAAGGAAAACCNTTAATCCTCTCCCCAAAAACCGAGGCTGATTAAATCGGCTAATTAGATTCAGACAAAAATTTGCTAATCCCTGCATTTGAAAAGATTCCCATGGTAATCGCGAGTGCGGTGAGAATA
This sequence comes from Ceratina japonica, assembly GCA_019453355.1. Taxonomy (NCBI): domain Eukaryota; kingdom Metazoa; phylum Arthropoda; class Insecta; order Hymenoptera; family Apidae; genus Ceratina; species Ceratina japonica. The sequence goes on along the minus strand of SMSR01015976.1, from coordinate 22,193 downwards.
TTTCTAAGCAGTTGCCTCAAAGAACTTATTCCACGAGACCTTCGCCCGGTGGTGAAGAATAAGTAAAAAGTTTGCCGCCTTTCGCCATACAAAAGCGTAAAATACAAACGGAAGGAAATAAAGGAAAACCGTAAAAGAGACGTAACAACGTAACCCTTTGATAACAGGAGACAAAAGTGGACCACGCGGATGCACCATTTTTTTTTTACAATGCGTCTTCTCGAATTTAATTTCCCCGATTGCCACGGAAAATACGAATTTTCGAATTGTTGCTAGCGCAAGAAATTCACGTTCCGCCGTTATATTATATTTGCGAGGCGCGTTGTAAGGACAAAGTTCCGCTTTCGATGCGACTGTTTCCTTTATGTCTCCCACAGGTGGACGAACAGCGAATTGCGTGATCCGGATACAAATTGTCTCGCATCGTGTCCGTCCCTTTTTCCGCGCAAATCGAACGTCCGTTTTTATCGCGCGTAAACACGCTCGCGACGTGCCACGCGCTCCGGCGCGAAGATCCCGCGTATTAAAACGAGAGCCGCTCTTAAAATGTGCAGTCACGTTCGATGAAACATTTACATCGTCGGGAATCGTAGTTTGCGCGTCTCGAAGTATAATCTTTTTCACGGCGGCGGGCGTCCCTCCCCCGCGCGCGCGCCTCTTCCTCCACCCCCGCCGAAAATGTAACTCCGGAAATCCGGCGTTCGGTAAATATTTTCATTTTTTCCAATTTTCGTGACCGAAAAACCGTGCTACGTTTCCAAAGCCAGCGAATTCCGAACGAAAAACTCAAACGGAAGCGGTTTCCGCGAAAAACTTTCATTTAAGCGAAACATAAGGGCAAACGTTGACAAAAGGTTGGCCCGACAATTGCGCGCGACAAGGAAAAGAGTAAATACGTTTAAACAACGAGTTGAGGGCCACGGTCTTAAAACTATACCCGCGGCGTAAAAAATTTAAGAGTGCCAGGGTTGAGAGCTCGGTCTTGGTCCCTACACGTACACATATACCCAGGTTGCCATAATTTTCTACTATACCGTAATCGGGTCACCCTGACATTCTTTAGATTCGTGCGGAATCATTCATTTTGAATAGCCATAACTCGCACGAGCATTAGAATAAAAAACTCGTCTAATCATCTTCTATTAGTCTCGTATTCATTCACGTCTTCCCATAGATTACTGTCTGTTCTTAAAAACCGCGGGACGAAGGAAACGAACCGCGTAAACGAATCGCAAAAGTATACATTTTCTACATCACGTGTCTATGTAATTTTCTAGTCAATTTAATCGTATCAATTTTAATTAACAGAGCGGCCACTCGGTAACCGAATCCACTGAGTGTAGCGGGAATTTAATCGTAAATCACGGCAGGAAACGTATCGATGAAAACGGGGAAAAAAGTGGAGGGCGATAAATTTTTCGCCGGACCGATCGTCCTATCGATCCTCCTCGTCTCTCCGTTTCTCGCACTGTTTTTCCCTAGCCGGGCTCGATTAAATTATCCCGGCCGTTTTTCACCGTGAAATAATAATTCAACCGCGCGGCGACGAAATCTCGGCGCGGAATAATGGATGGCACTTGGAACAATCAATTCCTAGTACGCAAAGGTGAAGGTACCAATGTGGAAAAAAAACGTCCCTTTGAATATTTTATCGCGCGCACAAATTTTCCCTGGCCAGGGCTTCGTCTCTCCTGCTCGTCGTCGATTTTTCCAGCCCGGCCGCTTCTCATCCGTTCGCTAAACGCCGTTGTCTTTCGGTCTCGGGCCGCGTTCCGGAAAATAAAACGACAATATAACGAAGTCTATCGATTTCGCGTCGCGGTGTGTAAGTACCATTGAAAGAAGCTTTTAACCCTGAACGGAGACGAGGAATTACCGATATACGTGTCGCAGAGAGTTACTTCAGTATTTCCCGAGGCGAGCGCATCGCAGGTTGTCCCGAGGAGGCAGAGTTTAAGTTTGCTTGTTCGTCGAACGTCGACGGCCGCGGCGGCGGGAAACAAACGAAAGCACTCGTCGGAAAAAGTCAGAGTTCAACGAGAGAGTGCACTCTCCCTTTCTCTACATTTTCGCCTGTGTGTATAATATGCGGCACATCGCAGTGTGTCGCGGGAGAAATTTTTTTTTCTTTGTCGAGTCTAGCTCGCCTACTTCGCCCTGCCCCGGTCGGGTAAATTAAATTGTCCCTCGCAGCCGACGTTGCCTCTGGATTTTCTTGGACTTTTCACGGGACAATTTCGCGCGAGGAGGAAATGAAACGTTTATAACGTAAGCGACCGGATTTCGTCAAGCTGATGACACCGCGCGCATAAATATCTATAAAAAATGATTAACGCCGATGACTCTTTGACTCTGNATTAGAATAAAAAACTCGTCTAATCATCTTCTATTAGTCTCGTATTCATTCACGTCTTCCCATAGATTACTGTCTGTTCTTAAAAACCGCGGGACGAAGGAAACGAACCGCGTAAACGAATCGCAAAAGTATACATTTTCTACATCACGTGTCTATGTAATTTTCTAGTCAATTTAATCGTATCAATTTTAATTAACAGAGCGGCCACTCGGTAACCGAATCCACTGAGTGTAGCGGGAATTTAATCGTAAATCACGGCAGGAAACGTATCGATGAAAACGGGGAAAAAAGTGGAGGGCGATAAATTTTTCGCCGGACCGATCGTCCTATCGATCCTCCTCGTCTCTCCGTTTCTCGCACTGTTTTTCCCTAGCCGGGCTCGATTAAATTATCCCGGCCGTTTTTCACCGTGAAATAATAATTCAACCGCGCGGCGACGAAATCTCGGCGCGGAATAATGGATGGCACTTGGAACAATCAATTCCTAGTACGCAAAGGTGAAGGTACCAATGTGGAAAAAAAAAAACGTCCCTTTGAATATTTTATCGCGCGCACAAATTTTCCCTGGCCAGGGCTTCGTCTCTCCTGCTCGTCGTCGATTTTTCCAGCCCGGCCGCTTCTCATCCGTTCGCTAAACGCCGTTGTCTTTCGGTCTCGGGCCGCGTTCCGGAAAATAAAACGACAATATAACGAAGTCTATCGATTTCGCGTCGCGGTGTGTAAGTACCATTGAAAGAAGCTTTTAACCCTGAACGGAGACGAGGAATTACCGATATACGTGTCGCAGAGAGTTACTTCAGTATTTCCCGAGGCGAGCGCATCGCAGGTTGTCCCGAGGAGGCAGAGTTTAAGTTTGCTTGTTCGTCGAACGTCGACGGCCGCGGCGGCGGGAAACAAACGAAAGCACTCGTCGGAAAAAGTCAGAGTTCAACGAGAGAGTGCACTCTCCCTTTCTCTACATTTTCGCCTGTGTGTATAATATGCGGCACATCGCAGTGTGTCGCGGGAGAAATTTTTTTTTCTTTGTCGAGTCTAGCTCGCCTACTTCGCCCTGCCCCGGTCGGGTAAATTAAATTGTCCCTCGCAGCCGACGTTGCCTCTGGATTTTCTTGGACTTTTCACGGGACAATTTCGCGCGAGGAGGAAATGAAACGTTTATAACGTAAGCGACCGGATTTCGTCAAGCTGATGACACCGCGCGCATAAATATCTATAAAAAATGATTAACGCCGATGACTCTTTGACTCTGAGCGCAGAGATCGATTAATTTTCGTGACGAGAAGTCGTGTCGCGGCGCGTTGTTGATCGCGTTCGAATCGCGATTCCTCGGAGCTTTATTTTAAGTGGCGGACAGGACGACGACGTTCGGGGACTGAATTTAAACGGACGGCCGACCTTGATTGCGCTTTAAATCAATTGAACCGTGTGCCGCCGAATGGCGGACATCGCGCGACTGGTATTTTTCCGGCCTGCCCGGAATAATATTAAACTCGATCACTGGCGTACTACATATTTCCGATACATCGAATTTGAATAAAAAACGTTGTAAGAAATTTTGATCTAAATCCGATTCCCCCGACTGTAATTTTATTAGGCGACGTTTAAATTCAATAAAGAAGAGAACTTCCGTATTTTAATTTTGTAGAAGCTGCAGGGTTTCAGCGTGCCTGTCTGGCAGGAGTTTTGTTACGCGTCACGAATTTGTCGGAGCAAAATCTTGCCCGTTCCTCGGGGTAGCTTATAGCTAAACAGACTTGTCGTGACACTGAGGGCGAAGTAAACGGTACTTCAGAGGGAAACTCAGTTTGTCTGAAATGTAGTTCACCGGAGAGAAAGATATCGAAGTGCATTAGAATATCAGGTCGAACGGGAGTCCCTCTCTATCCTTTACCCTTCGAATTGTAAAAAGACAAAATGTACGATCGAAAGAGTTTAATTTACGGAATCGTTAATAATCGTGGATTAAAGGAAGATCGGAATCGACGAGCTCAGTTCGATTGGGAGATTACGGAGTAATTGAACGCGGAGAACATGAAATTTTTCGATCGGAACGTAAACCGGTATTACTAAAGGGCTCGCGGTGGCAGCGAAATGTTAGCTAATTGAAAACAGTTACTTATTTAGCGTGAGTTATCCCATTTCTCATCGATTATTCAAACGACGTGATCTTGACTTTCCTCGGCCGTCTGCGAATAAAACTCTTCCTTGTCCGGTTTATTAATATCAATGGGGCAGCAGCGTGTCATTTCAAGGTCCCGCTGGCGGGGAATTAGAGAACCGTGTCCCCTTTGATCACCGATTTCTTCGATTAAACTTTAAACTTTTAACCGCTACCACTCGCCACCGGAGAGACCGCCGGCTCTCTGAATTATTAATCGACTCGCGGTTTTGCTGCGCCGCGGGACAATTCGTTCCCAAAATAGATAGCGACCGCAAAATCGTCCAATTTTATTAACTAACGCCCCGCGGCCCGGACCGGGAATTCCGTTTAATGTTGCAATATTTGTCGATCCCGACGCAGCAGCCATGATCGGAACGGGCGAAATTTTACTGACGATCGGCATGGAATTCCCGGTCCCACCCGGACCGTTACCTTCGCAACCCCGGCGACAGTCATGTCATAACTCTTCTCTACTTGTCACTTGGAATATTCTTGGAGGAATATCGTCGGGATCGAACACCTCCGCCAGATCGAATCGAACGACGTTGCACTGTTTCCCAAACTCAATCACAGTCGTACCACTTTTCTCGAGACTCCGCTCCTCCTGGGAGACGCGTATCACGGGCTTCCCCTTTTTCCACCGTTCCCTCGTTTCCCGATATCGAGCCCGATCGGCGATGTCACAGGAAAATTACCTTGAAATCCTCTCAGTACCATCAAAAATTCAGATTCGTTTAAAACTTATTATTCACGTTGCATCGCAGATACAATATGACATTAACGATTTTGCGAAACGAAATACAAAAATGCTGGTAGAAATATCGCAGACGATTTCAAGGCAAGCGAAGAGAGAGGATATCCGAAGTCCATTGTCTAACCTCGAAAGGCAGTGATCGACGCGGCGGTATTAAGATCGGGGGCGTTCGGTTTCCCGTCTTCGGCGAGAACTCGTTCACCGTCGACTCCGGTTTTCATAGGGTGGGCGCGTGTGGCAATCGCGACAGTTCGCGCTTCGTCGAGGGGAGAACGGAACCACGAGGTGTGCGTAACGCGACGGGTTTCTCGTCGCCGCGATCACCGGTTGATCTCCAGTGTTCGAACATTCGCGGTCCCCGCCTCTTCATCCGGCAGCGATAATAATATTCCTTTCACAGGCGATGCTCGTTCGTCACAAATTCACTGCCACCGACGACCACCGTGGACAACCGCACGGCCACCGGAAACGGTTCCGTGCGCGCATTTCTTCTCCTTCGCATCGGGATCGCGATAAATTCCGAACGAAAGCGGAACGTACTCGCGGCCGAGGGTGAAAAAGAATTCGGGGAGAGCGCGGGGGTGGGATCCGGTTCGGGGAGAGGAACGAACGACGGAACGGAGAACGAAACGGATGAAAAGAAAAAACAAAACGGAGCGAAGGGGGCCTTGCACGCAGCCGGCTAGGACGACGAAGGATGCGCCTTTTGACAGGCGGAACGGATCTCACGCGCGTATATTCGAGCAAGGGTGAGGCGAGGCCGTGCGACGTGATTCGTGTCTCGCGACTCACGCCGTTGCTGGACGTCGAAGTGACACTGGAGATGCTGGCCAAAGAGAACGAACCGAACGCGACGCGAGAGGGAGAGAGGGAGGGAGAGGGAGAGAGAGAATGAGCGAGGCGAGTGCGAGGCGAACGAGAGAAGCGTCGGTGGTGAGCGTCCGCCCGCTGTGACGCTCCCGACAGGACTGCGTCGGTTCCCATTTATTCCTCCTTTCCCTCCTTCCCTTCCCCCCGCGCGCCCTCCCCCTGATCCTCGCCACCGCCTACCGAGCCAAACCACCCTCGCGCACCCACTCTCTCCCCGTGGTATCGCTTTGCCTCTTGCGCGGCGGCGGCCTCGCCGACTTCGCTACCCCTCTCCTCGTATATCCGTGCCCTCTCTTTACTCCTACACCACTTACACGCTCTCGCTGCCCCTCGTCTCCCTTCTACGTGTGTCCACCCTATCTCGCCACGCGTTTTCCCTCTTGTTTGTCTTTTTCTACTTTCCTCTGTTTATCGCTTCAAGTCCTTTCTCCCGTGTTTCTCCCTGTTTAATTGTATCCAACTTTCTCTAATTCCCTTATCTCTCCGGTAGATAGTCTCTCCGCACGTTCCCTCTCGCACGTTTCCTCCCTCCCCCCACTGTCAAAAACTCGCCCCTCCACGCGCCCCACCCACGCCCCGTCCGCGTGTAAACACATCTGCGTGCCGGCTAATTTTGGTTATCGCTCTAAGTGGCTACTGAGAGCTTGAATACCGCCGAGTTTAATGGGCTAATAAATGCCCTCTCCGTAAAGTTGTTCACGCTTTCTTTCCCCCCTTTCGCCGTGCCCCGGCACATTTTCCAACGAGGCCGACGAACCGGACGGAGATCGCGAGGCTCAAGGGTGTGGTATGTATCGACGCGTTCGGGGTGATGACACAGTGATAGACAAAAGTAATCTGACGGTCTTTTAGTTAGCATAAATAGTTTGCTGTCCTTTTTTGTTGTTAATGACAGTGGTGCCATGTTTCTGTCCTCTGTTCGATAAATTATATTATATTTTAATCAACAACTTCCTTTAAAGTCCATGAATGATAATTATTTTTTTAGAAATTTATTCATAAAACACTGGCGATTCAATATGGACTTCTTTCAAGAGTTTATCACTGTTTTTCCTGGGTTATTTTCGAGATCAAAGTAAAATTTCCCTTGGGTTATTGCCGATTACCATAAGAGTACATGCAAATTTTAAATCACTATAGTTTTTCCAAAAATCTATGAATTGATTTAAAATTTTACAGATAGCATTTTAATAATAATTGAAATTTATAATAACAAATTCAACATGCATCGTTTAAGTATATCGTCCATACATCCTTAATGTTTAAAATATTTATTAGTACCAAATAGTTTTCGTACTAAGATGAACGTTTACTATCGATCCATAATAATACCGAAACAAACACGATTTGAGCCGTCTTTCTGTTCATCTCTCACGTGGCGGGATATCTCGATTATTGGAATTAAGAGGAATGATGGAGGAATCCTGTCTTGGCACATTAATGAGGTCTTTTCCCCTCGATCTTTCCCTTCTCCGAAAACGAAGGGGTTCGTCTCGGCACTCAAAGCCGATTAGAATCGAACGGGGATCTCAGGGGGTTTCGTCGTTGAATTTGCCTACAACCGATATAAATTTGCTTTCGTTTACAGGCGAGTTTCCTGCGATGGAAATTGCGGAAGTTTCACGTTGTCTGTGTGCACACACACACGTCGCCGCTATTTCTTGATAATTTCGAGATTAAATTGTCAAGGGGCTTCTTTAAAAAAAAAAAAAATAATGATAATAGTAACTCTTGGAGACTTACGAGAAAATTCATATCACGAGAATATTAAATTTCACGAAAAGAATTTTTTTACTCACGCCGAGGTATTCGCTTTAATCTTGAGCTTGCTTTATGCTTACGACGAACTTGGCATTCAAAAACGTATTGGATTAATTCCCCTCGCGTTGCGCCGGTACACGAATTTCTTTGCCCACCAAACACATACCAGTGTACGTAATTATTGTGTACACTCAGGGTATTAATCACTGTTATTTCCTCGTCTCTTTTCAACCTCGTCGTTCGTTCGGCTCTCCGGCTGGGCCGCGAATTGACGCGCGAGAAACTCGGTATAATCCGGATTTCGTATTCGAATCACGAAGGAATCGCCGACAACAACGTTGTTCCGGAATCAACGTCCTAATCGACAATTTTTCCTTTTAATCGAATCCTGTTCACAGTCGTTTTAACTCTCGTTTCTATTTCCCCAATCAATTCTATCGCCGTGCGTAAAGAAGTGGATTAAAAAATCTGCACGGCTGCGTTTACATCTAAACGCGTTATCGTGTTCGAGCTTATCGCGTTCCCTTCGCCCGTTCTTTATCGCCGCTCGTGCGTTTCCATCGACGGCCCTTCGGGGATCGGGACTCCCTACCGAAACACGAAAACCCATCTCGTAAACAGCGCACAAAGCCGTTTTCGGCGCGATTCGGGAGAACCACGGCTCGCCCGTTCGTCTATTACGTGTTCCACAATCAGTTTGCCAGTTTGCTTATCGAGAGGCCGTAGCGTACATCGTTGACCGTAACTACTTATCGGCGTGTAACCGGCTACGTAGGCGTACCGTGTCGTAAGAGGCGATCGATATTATTTTGAACAGATTGCGGGGTAATCACGGATCATGGGAATTCGCTAAGGTAACGGCCGCTGTCGATAACCGTCATCGATTTCGTCTGCACAGGCTTTACGTAACCGATCGACGGCGCCTTTTATTCTACGGAGAACCGACGTGGTACACGGTGGTAGATACAATAAAACGCAAGGATCCTAGACGAGTCGTATAATGACGCGGGAAATCGAGGTTCAATGTTTTATTCTAAAGAACCGAAAGAGGAACGGAAGAGAGGAGGAATCGAATGGAAGAAGCGGGCGTCAGCATCGATATTTCACGAACGAATCCGAAGACAGGTTTACGACGCCTGGTCAACCCATCTTTCGCAATTGGGAATTTCGTGCGACGTTCCGGTCGCACTTGCGTTTGTCTGCATTTACTGTAGACGTTCCTTCTTGAAAGACGTCGTCGTCGTCGTCTCTGGCTCAAATGAATACGGACGCACGTATTGCGAATAGAGACGTACGGTTATGGATGGGGCGGAATGAAATTGCGCCCGGGATCGAATTAGAAGGAAGACGGATTCGGTAGCTCTGTTATTTGCATGATTACCGCTAACAAAGATGATTGGGAACGCGAGGAGATTATGGTAGTGAATTGCTGAGTAGGAGACTCCAAGATGTTTCAATTTAGAGTTTGCTTTGAAAGCAAGTCTATTTATGGTTCATCTAGTGTACTCGTTAGTATCTACTAGATTTCACAGTTGCACCAATTTTGTTCCTAAAAAGATTGCTATGAGAAATGGATACAGTTTCCATATTTCTTTTTTAGTTGTAACCAATTAAAAACAAACGATCGAAATAGTCACGATGTTTCAATTCACTGTGCAATTTAATTCTAAATAAAATGTGTGAAACACAATATCTAGCTTTCAGGCAATAAAGGTATCGAAAAAAAAGTCTCCAGGTAATCGTGGCTTTTCGACTCTGCGAAGGAAGCCCGAAAGGAGGGTAAATGGTGCTAAACAGTGACAATTTATGGCCAGATTTATTTATGGTTCATCTAGTGTACTTGTTAGTATCTACTA
>SMSR01015975.1:46118-120196 GCA_019453355.1 Ceratina japonica | reverse complement strand
GACGCTGTTTAAAACAAACGATCGGTTTCGGCATATTGATAAATATTCCAAAAGTGGCGGGTCTCGTCCACGGGAACACGTGTTCCGTATCCCACGCAACGACCTGTATCGGTCAAGTATCGGATTACTGTCATGGGATCACCCTTTAGGAACCCTGCCTGTCTATCCGAGGGTAAGTGCATGTCGACGCTGCACAGAAACCCTCCACGAGAATAATCTCTGAAGGTACTGGGGGAAAAACTGAATTCTCTTTTAACATTACGCACGAACGATCCGTATTTAGGGGCAAACGAATCGCCAACACGCTCTGACGCTCCACGCACCTCGATAATTTCAATTTTAAGTCTGCGAGCCGAAAACGCGAGCCAGCAGCTCCACGAGCCTGATTGAAATCATTGCGGGAAACGATATTAAAACTAATAAATAGGACGTTCACATCTGCGCGGGAGTTACCGCATTATCTCGCTGTGCAATAATCGAGGAAACTTTTGCGGAGATGTTAAAAAGATTTTAGACCGGCTCTTAGACAACGAACTTTCCTACAATTAACGTGAAATATTTCAAAGCTCCCCGGCCTGTTTCCCTCGCGGTTGCGTTAGGTTTCCACCCATTCGCGGTGCAATTAAACCGGGATCTTTTAAGTACATTCATTTCTCCCGAACCGTTCCGGGTTTAAAACAGAACGACGACGACGGGGGCCGGTGTGTTTCCGAAAATTTCCAGCCGGGAAAGCGAGCCGGGCTCGGGCGAAACTTTTCCGCCGGCCGTCTTCGTTTCGCTTCGTTCAGTTTCTAATTTTCGTGCTCGTTGCAAAATTCGAAGAAGTTGGCCCCGCCCGGTCGCGGCCCCCGCGCCACGGCTTCGACGCTGAAATAATTAACGTGGAAAGTTTCCGCGCGATTGAAAGATCCCGCGTTACGATAGAGGGGTGCCGGTGTAAAGTGGATCGTCGCCAGCGAGCGACATTAATTAAAATCACAGAGTTTAAGCCCACTCACCCTCGGCCCTCCGTTCGCCTCCCCCGCCTGCCGGTTCCCTTCTATCGGCTGCTGGTTCCAATGGCGAGCATCATTTAAGCATTCTTGACGCGTGGACGGAACGGTCGAATCGATCTGCGAATTTTTCCGACACCCAGGAGAGAATACGAGAATCGTCGCGAGCAGATAGGCACGCGTCCTCGGTGTAATCCGTGCAGTAAATTAGCCATAAGCGCATCCGGTCGATTGGTTCTTAGCTCGAAGTTGCCTCGCCTAATGGGTGTTTGGTGATAGTTCGACTACGGACCGGGTAACGTTGATAATTGAATTGTTAATTGAGGAAATTTCGTTATTGCTTCTACGCTTTTGAAAATGTATGGAATTCTGCTGGCAGCGGGTTCTAGACAGAATTCGGGTTAATTAAAGCGAATCGCCGTTATGCCGATTAAGGCGAATGGCACTTTTATAAGAAATTGTTAATAAGGATTTTCTGTAGAATAGTTTGTTCAATTTACCGCTGATGTTTATGGAAAGTTAATTGGTATACGAACGGAAGATTTAATTAAAGTACCGTGAAGATCAATTAATCAAACAGAAAATTAGGTTCCGTTGTTATAGAAAATTAATCAAAAATACGTTCTTGAGCGGCGCGTCAAATTTGGGTCGCAAAAACTCATCCCGGTGAAGGATTGCGGATAAATTGTTCCGGTGTGATTTTAAATCATTCGCTGTGCCAAGGTCTTATCGAGGAAAAAAGGAAAACGGTAGAAAATGCAGAAATTGAGAAAGAAAAGGGGGCCGCGTTTACTTGGACGCGAGGGAGAAGGAGAACCTTCTTGGAGAACGAAAAAGCAGCGCGTGTGCTCGTTTAAACGAGCTGCCAACGAGTAATTAATCATCGTTAACATGCACTCTTTACCGCGCGCATAATGAAGCCGATTAGATGTGCGTCGAAGCTTGCGTTTCTCCAGACTGCGTCTCTCGTTAGACAGACCGGTTTCGCCGATACCGCGGAAGGAGAAATATCCACGGGGGTTTCGAACGGGGCTAAACATCATTTGCGTGGTCTAACGATATCGGCATTCGAGATAAATTTAATATTCCGAACGCGACGTCTGTCTGCTCGACAGTGTTCTTCAATTTCTATCAAGAAGGAACTTCAGAATCCTACGCTCGTTCGAACGGCACCTAAGAAACTGAAGAAAATACGGAAATATACTCTCTTTGTTTTTATTTAGCAATTTGGGTATCGATTATGTAAAGTCGTCTTCTCGAAATCTGGCTGCGATTGTATTAACTTTGAAAGATATTCGAATGGGAATCGAGGTTGAAGAACACTGTGTGACAAGGGGAGCACATTATCTTACCAACGACGCGGAAGTATGCCGGTAGCTTCGTGAGCTTACGAGAGGATATTCAGATCGATCATACTGGTTGAATATTTTCTGGTAATGGAACGTGGATGTCGCGTAACGATGTACTTAGGTCGAAACGTGCATCGCAAATGGCTGTTTCTCCTATAGAAAAAGAATCTCTTGCGATACTCGACGTTCACAAGTACCAGTTGATTAGATTTTAATATATACAATCATTAATACCAACTCGCGCGTTCAATGATACTTTTTGTAATACACAAGTGATGCTGATTTCTGAAAAGAAGGAAGAAGAGCGAGAGACCTTCCTCTACATATTTGATTTCGTGGAAACACTGCGCTTCGCGTGTAAAAAGGAAGGAAATCGTGCATGTAACACACGCTACCCTATTCATTAACGAACTCATTAAGGTAGTAGTCGTGCTACAGTGCCATCCAAAAGTTCGCTGTATATAGATACGTGGATACCATCTATATTTCTTACTGACTTTTCCTCGCTCTGTTTCGCAGAAATTCTGTAAATTTTCAGTTTTTAAAAAAGATCGTAAGAAAACTAATTTTCACGATTACTATACTGTACGAGAAGTACATTATTACAACTTAAATTGCTCGCAAACACGAAATAATACGTACAAAGGACGTTATGCTGCGAATTATCTATAAAAAACATAATTTATTTTCATTTTAGCTAACATTGATTCTCTCCCTTTTGAATTCTGTGTAAAATGTTCTGAAATACCGATCGTGTTAAAAATTCCAGTTTGCAGCATGCCCTCTGAACTGAAATTCAGAGTGACAAGTTTAGGAAACATATTGAACGCAACATTGACGAAATTAAATGATTCTTCTCCTTTATTCCAGCCCATATTTTAAAAATTTCGTGAAGTTTTGTTACAATTTTTGTTCATTTCTTATCGTTTAATCTCGAAAATAAATGACTGCATTTTATTCAATTGTTCTGTTTAACAGACAACCAGTAACAGAATTTGGATGAATAAATAGAACGTTTACAGGCGATTATCATTCCCCACATCTTTATTTTAATTGTTCCAATTAATAATTTCGAAACACGTTCTATGAGGAAATGTTTGTGACATAACCTAATCTTATACAAATTATATGCACATCTAACCTATTTAACGTTAGGTACTATCCACGTGTACCACGATGTGGCGCTGCGATGCATTCTATTATTTAACATATTTATTGGCTATCCAGAACTATATCGAATTAAATAATTAAAATGCAACACAAAAATTGACGGTTCTACCCAAAGGGCCCCTCGTAATCGCAAGGACACAGCTGTATCGGTCGAAGAAACTATCTGAAACGTTGATAAAATTGGACTAGGAATGGCGCCAAGGTGTCGCCATTTTCATGAAACTTTACTGAGACGGTAAATCGAGACGGCTGTGTGGAGGAACAATTCCACAAAGGGAGTGTGTGCGCTGGAAAACAGCCAGAAAAATTGCCAAAAAGCAAGAATAATGTGTTGGTCGTAAGTATATCTTTCTTCAATGCTATTTTCGATCGGTTTGAATCGGTTTTGGGCAGAAAACACGGGGCCTATGGCATGGGACTTCCGTTCAATGAACAGGAACAGGAAGTTCCTCACAATCTGAGGCAAAATAAAAACATCCTGTACCGAAGAATATTTTGAAAAATGCCACGCCACGCTTTCGTGCGAGTAGACAAAAGTAAATAAATTCCGTTAATTTCATCGAATTGAATTACAAATTTTTATTTTGCGACCTACTTTCGATTCCGGTGCCTCAAGGTCGACCAACAGTGACGAATAACTGAGAGTGAAAAATGGAATTCTCCCAGCTAGACCCTTTTATTCTTAAATATCTCCAAATCATGTCGATTGTTATGGATCGTTTGATTCCAGTGTGCGTCAAAAAGACGGGGACTGAGTTGATACAAAGATGCAAGCAGAAAGTATATGCGCCAATGATATTGAGGGTCTGGACTCAGACACCCTTATTCCTGTACGTATTTCATAAAATATCATTTATATCGTTAGTATTCAGACACAATTGTTTGATCTACAAATACTCTACAGGTTGAAATTCTTTCCTGTGATGTGTCACATCGTGCACGATCCCAAGATGCCTTATCGATAGTGGAATTAGGAAAACAATTACTTTGTAGTGCTCAGTACGGAGATACAGATACTGTTCGTGATCTAATGTGCAGAGGTGCACCATTTACTACAGATTGGGTATACATTTTCATGTTCTAATTTACAATCTGCCATATAAAATTTGTATATCGTAATGATTACAATAATGTCGTTATTTGGTAGTTGGGGATGAGTGCACTGCATTTTGCTGCACAAAATAATCATATGGAAACTGCAGAGGTTTTACTCAGAGCAGGAATTTCGAGAGATGCAAGAACGAAAGTTGATAGAACACCTTTACACATGGCTGCATACGAAGGCCATGATCAAATGGCACAAATACTCCTTAATTATGGTGCAGATGTTGACAGTAGAGACATGGTAATTGAATATAATTAAGCATATTTAATGTACTTAATAAGATAAGATTTTTTCTGAATTACAATCGTTACAAAGAAACCATTTACAGCTGAAAATGACTCCTTTGCATTGGGCAGTAGAAAGGGAACATGTGGAAGTGATGCACGTTTTATTAGAACATGGAGCAGATGCAAATGCAACTAGTAAATTTGATAAAACACCAATTAGCCTTGCGTTGGAACATGATAGATTAGACTTGGTAGACATATTGCAACAAGAAAGAGAAATCGTAGGTATCAGGGCGCATCAGCAAACACAAGCAAACACTGCGGAACTCGAAGTAGCAACACATAATTTAATACAATTAGATTCTGGTAGGGAAGAGCAAAAGTTTGAGCTTTCGCAGCCAGAACCACAACCAAGAAGAAAACTTGCACAAGGTACAATGACTTTCTCGATTGTAATCTATAATCGATATTCAAAGATTGTTTAATATTTTGTTATATACGTTCTTGTAGTGCAAATCGGAAAGAAGTCACGAATGATCTTTCAACAAATTCACGTTGGAGCAAATACCGATGTTGATCAAGAGAAAGACATTGAAAGCATGGAAGAAATGACTAATACGAATAATATTAGCAATAGTAGAAAACGTAAAGATGTTGGTTCTATTGGAGCGGTGAACAAACAATTTAGGTTACTCGAAGCACATGGAATTACAATGATACCCATGGATAACGATTCATCAATTGTCGAGAATGCTATGGAAAGTGGGAGAACAGTCGTTTTAACTGGTATAAAATACTACGATCTGGCGACATATTTTTCTTCCACGCTATATTCACTTGTATCGAAATCGAGAAATAATTCTTACAGAGGCTGGTAAACTTGCTCTGAACTTAACAAGAAATTCTTCGATAGGAATGAAACGGCTACACGTAACAGGGAAAAAGGGGTCTCCTCGGAAAGTTATAGCTATTAGAGCAGATCAGATTTTAAGTCATAACACACCTACTCTTACATCCAGAGGTCCAAACATATTAAAAAGGTCTTCTATGGATAACAAGGCTGGAAAACTATTCATATCCTCTATTTCTAATAGTACGCCCGTATCGACACAGCAGTCTAAAAACGTAATATCTTCACCGGAGGTAGGAGATCATACGATATAAAGCAAAGTACTAAAACTATTATGTATGCATAATTTTAAATACATTCATATTTAATTACTTCGACAGAGTAAAGCCATCACTTCGCCCACAAAAATTGCAGAACCAATAATTTTGCAATTAGACGACGACATTGAGGAAATTGCGGAAGACGATATGACGGATAATAACGAACCAGTAATGGACATCGCGGTACTCAATAGACAATTAGCGGAAGCACGGAGACAAGCAGCTGAATATCGTAAGCGACTTCAAAAGAAAGAAGAAGAAGCTGAAATATATAAGCAGCAACTTAAAAATATTACGGCTCAAAGAGCAACCAAGTGATTTTTTATGAATATATATTTCTACGCGTTAAGCTTCATTTTTTGAATAGCCCTGCTTTTTCTACAAAAAGAACTTCCTACGTATACAATTTTCACATTTATAAAAAACTCTCGATTGAAAATTGTATATTCATATTTTAATACAACTTCTGTGACTGTCATCAATGAACGTTGTAGAAATACTTGTGCAAGCATATATTTTAATACAACTTCTGTGACTGTCATTAATGAACGTTGTAGAAATACTTGTGCAAGCTTTTTTCATTACTAACTGCTTACTTTTTGTAAAAAGTATTTGCCGAATTCGTGAGATTTTGCAACTATATTTTATTAATACTCTTGATTTATATTGAAAAAGAAATCCAAGTTTTCGTTTTACAGGGCATAATCCTCGATTATTTAATAGATGCACGCTTTTTCAAAGCTGCATATTATATGTATATGATTGAGTCTGATTTATACAGTAAACACATATATTTTAAAAATAAATGTAGATACATGACGAACATCAATTTGCTTTCCACATGTCTTGCAATGTATAATAATCTTTCATAGTATTGCTACTATGGAAACAATCTTCTGCATTTTGACGATTAAACATTCATCCATAAGCATATTTATTGTTTTAACTACTTTTGTTATAAACCACTCTTAATACGCAGTATTCTCTTCATTTCTGAAGTCACAGAAAATCTTTACATTCGAACACACATTGTTAAATGATGAAAAATACGATATAAAAATGAAGTAGCTGTATAAAAAGACAAGTGTTTTTAAATTGTATATATGATCTATTTTGTATATAGCGGTTTTTTACTGTAACATTGCGCAAAGACAAGGGCAATTATGCATCATCGTTAAATAGTTACAATTACATAAAAAATGGTAGAGCGTAGGAAATTTCTATAAAATTTAACGAACGGGACGTAAAATAACAATAGCTATTTGCTAACCATTTATATTTTCTAGAAACTATAGTTGATAAAAGAGGAAAGTTTATCAGTGTATATTGCTCGCGAATAAAATGTTATAGGAAGAATACAACGATCTGCAGTTGTAAAATGCATTAAGTTTTTCCATTAGATTGTTGAAAATATTTTAATGAAAACTTTATCTACTATACAAAATGTGGAAAGCAAATTCTCCTAATTACTCCTTAGTGACATAAAATAAATATAGGTTTACGAATTACTTCGATAACTACTAATTGTTGTCAGTTTGTACATTTTCGTAAAAAAATTTCATTCCAGACACATTCTTTTAACGATATCCAACGAGATACACGATCTATGTAAGAAAATAATAACCCATATTATTGATCGGTCACTATGGTGCTACGTATTCAAAAGAAATCCTGAATAATTCAAGACTCTAACAAAATAATGTACAGCAAACAAAAGGAAAGTAGTCCGTTCAGGTACAAACGATAGATTGTATTAAGTATATAAATGACAATTGAATATCATATCTCAGAAATCATATTCGATGCTAAAAATCCTCTTTAGTAATGTACGTTGTAAATACAAACGTTTATACATACATACGATAATAGAAGTTGTTGATACCAAGTTGCGAATTTTCATTCGGAAATAAACATTTTATATTTCTCGATCTGTTTCACTTGTATTGTTACACTACTCTAAGTATAGACCATATAAAAATTGAATTTAATGATAAACATAAGACGAGCTGCACGTGTACAATGTACATTGACTGCATCTTCAATGTACTTTTAAAGTTTATACGAATGTTATTGAATTATGTAAGGAATAGGAGGATGAGATAAATACGGAAAATTCGTAATAATCAAAATAATGTTACCGACATTTTTTTTAAAGAAGATTAGAATCAATGTCTCGCGAAAATTTCGAACATGATTAACCACGCATGCGTAATAGAAAGGATATTGGAAAAGCTCTGAAAAAAATAATGGCAACAGTTTGTTACTGACCGTCAATTCGATAGTGTCAGATCTTTTATGATGCACCTCCTATTGTAGCCGCGTTCTGTCTCTTTCAGATATATTTCCTAAAAAGTATGAAAGAAGAAGCATCGCGAGATCAACAATTAACAGTGGCAAAATGCTGTGGATATTTGTAATTTATACTTTTCGTGTTCCCACTCGCCACCACTTCGTGAGTTCGATCAGTCGTATACGAAATTTCAATAATATTTTCATTAAATTAATGTACTTGTTCGTAAAGTAAGTAATAATTACATTAAAAACAACAGACAGTTAAGTTGTAATATGTGCTGGCATTCGAACTGGCATCCAGTCAATTTTATTACTCGATAATAGATGATAATCAACTACCCTTAAGTATGCGACAGACTCGCCATATTCACTCCGAAGCAACCACGATCGTGCGTCACACACATGCAATTATAAATCTCATCATTTCTCATTTTGTTAACTCTAGCTCTGTGGATTTCTCATCTACTATCTTTATATAGATTAGTAACTCTTCGGTTTTGCTTAACAATTATGGACGTACTAACACGTACACAACTGTAAACATAAAAGTACAAATGGTGTGGCATCAGTAAGTCATTAACAAATGTAAGGGATTGTCTGTACTTTTGACAATACTTTCCCGTTTAGATGGCGCTTGATCACGATGTCATATGCTATCATCTGTAGGGAAGATGTTAAAAACTTTGCTTATCGATCCGTTCGATGGATTTCCGTTTCATTTTCCGCAAGAGGGGTACGAAAGTATTGCACATTGCACGGAATATTACTGAATCATGAACCGAGGGCACCACATAGTAATTGGCCAGTACGACGGAGGGGAAATTTTATCTATTTTCTTTCTAATGGCAATGGTGTCGACAAGGAGTCTTGTCTCTACGCCGCATATAGGTATACGTTCGCTCGTGTTTCTGGCTCTTGCGATCGATCGCAACAGTCGCACAATCTCGGCCTGCTGCGAAACGTCGGCGTGTTTACCGTGTTTGATGTATAGCGCCGCGGAGAGGAAGGCCGCCGTATAAAGCCTCGTCGATAAACAGTGCGAAAATCGGGACGAACCAGAGTATACACTGTGTTTATCGTATCGTATATAATATGATAACTCGTTGAGTCCGCGAGTGTCAAACCGTACGCGGGTACAGCGAAGATACAAAACAATTCATGTTCATTGTCCGCGCTTGGTCCTGATCGATCGAATCATTCCTCCCGCTGGTTCGAAATTGTACGAAACTACGCAGAACTACGTCATTGAGCGACAGCGTCGTTCGGAGAACCTTGAAACGTGCGCTTGACGGTTCTATCGTAAACTTTTCGCGCTCTTTCGTTGTGATCGAAATTCAAAGCTACTTCGAGCGAACTAAACGCACGGACCGTTTATCCGTGATAATCGGAAGGTGATTTGACGCATCACGGCGCGATAGAAAGAAAAGTGTAGTAAGCTGTAAGATGTATAAAGTTTAGTTGGAGGATAGTTTCGCAGAGGCGGCTTAAAGGCTGCGGGTACATATTCGGTCGTGGTTCTAACCACAGGTTGAGAACCCTCGAAATGTTTCGTAGCCCGAACCCGAAGGCGATGTCCAGTGCGCCGCGCTGCAACGAATGGGGCTGTTTTCGCTGTGGTGGTTGTTGTTTCTACGCTGCCGATGTATCCCGTGATTCGACGGTAACGATCCTCGGTGATAAAACGGCGACGTGCGAGTAACGTGTCCGGGAAAGGCGATATCCTGCGATTACGTGCATCGTTATTATTGCGCTCGAAGGTGCGCGCGCGCGCGCGCGCGTGCACACACTACATCTCGTATGTACACACGCTCGAGAGGCGCAACGATCTTCGCCTATGTGTACGTGTGTTTGTGGCGGAGCACCGTGATATGTGGAAAAGTGTGAAGCGAACGAAGAGAGAGAAGAAAGACGCGCGCGAGAAAGTATAATTCGTTCTTCTCGTCCGATGTCCGAACAATACGAGGACAGAGTGGAAGTTTGAGACAACAACGCGCGTACGCGTGTGTTTTTTCCCCACTCTGCTTTTCTCCGCTCTATCTTTTTTCCATTTGTTTCTCTCGCGTGTGTGTATACGTCCGTTGTGGTTTCGACGCGGGTGTGAGTGGCAGGTAGAGGAACATCAAGGTAGCGAGAGGCAACGAAGCGGGAAGCGGCGTCGAACAATTTTTGAACGTCGGTCCACGAACATTCCGCTGGCCACGTTTAATCATTCTTTTTTGTATGGACGAGTTGTAACACGACGGTGACGCGATCGAAAGCGATTCCACTGAAAATGCGATACGAGTTGTTAGGTCGCCTAGCGTAGTATATCGCCTAGCGGCGACGGGCCCAGAGAGAAGCGGCGGAAAAATGGCGGCCGATAACGAAGCCTCTTGCACGAGTGACCCAAATTTCGCGGTGATTTGCTCGTTTCTCGAGTGCTTCGGCAAGTCCTGCGGCATCATTTATCCGGATATTTCACGGCTGCAAGAGATGCTCGAGAACACGCAAGAGGGTGAGTAAACTCGACGTGCATACGTGTGTGTGTGCAGGAAAGAGAGAGAAAATGATTGACCCGCCCCCGCGAGGCCAAAAGACTCGCGTGCGCTATTACTTTTCTTTCGGATTTTCAATGCATTCTTGTTTGCAAATTTACAGTTGTTTAATATTCATAACGACGCTTTAAACGCCTCGCAATAGGCATCGCTATTCAACGAACGTGATACATGATTTACGATTGTTTTCATCCCCTTTTTTCAACTGGAATTCAACACATCATCCTCGCAGATCTCTGTCCTCTGTCCGTTTTCTCTGTTAGACAACAATTAACAATAACAATAACTATCGAATGATCGTAACAATTGACGAGCGTTCATGTCGAAATTCATTGTTAGAGTTGAATAATAATCGTATTATTGACAGCTTAGTTCGATTTGCTATCCACTGTTGTTATTTTCTCCCGTGCTGCCACCTCCCTTGTTGTCAACGTCGGTTACACGTGATTACTAGTTATGAATCGCGCGTTCAATTAAGGATTTGTAAACATTTATTATTTTTTTACTAAGTTCAATGTCTGATGAAAGAAACATTTGTACGTATGTTTATTATTAACCCTTCATTCTTTATGTAATACATGAACAAGAATCGCGTACTGTCAAACAGACGTTTTCTATGAATCATAATGTATTTTCTATAGAAGCTCTTTTTCTTATAATATCGTTCGCTAAATTTCTTATATTAATCACAATTGTTTAGTATTTTCTTGCATACTTATAATTGCGATTCATCTTTTTTTTCTATAGTATCACAACAATTGATAGATCTTCACATCAAATTATTACGAAAAACGCGTAAAACAGTGTCACCAGAAAAATGGGAACGAGCATTGGTCAAGTTCTGCCATACATATTCCAATCAGGATGGATGGGAACTTGAACGTTTTGGTTACAAAAAAGCCCGTATTGCTGTTAAGCTACGATTACTTAAAGTATGAACACAATGTATTACATTCTAACGAAATTATGTAATTATTGTTTATTAAGGGTGAGAGTCTATGTGTGAGTATTGTATTCCAGGTTCTCTTAGAAACGCAATTTGATTTGAATCAAAAGTTTAAGAACGAAGTGAATAAACTCGCGGCCAATGAGCTGCGAGTGGAACCACTAGGAAGAGACAAAACTGGTTTAGCTTATTGGTGTCAGCTCGACGAGGAGTGCAATATAAGGGTGTACAGAGAAGATTTAGACGAAGAAAATTGGGAGCTCGTAGCTAAGTAAGTGTCGCCTACAAATTTTTAACTTCTGATATTCACATTCCACAGAGGTCTTTAATCATTATTGTATTATCAGGGATAGGGAAGGTGTAGTTAATCTTATAAATACCTTATCGAATGGCGAAATTGGGGATATTCCAATTAATGAGGATAGCAACAGTTTAGAGATCTCTGAGAAACCCATTATTGATACTGGGCAAGTAACAACATCGCCGAGCCTGGAAGATGAAGTTGTGCAGGAGAACGGTATTCACGCTGATGAATCTGAGAAAGAATTGGACAAGAGCGGAGACGAAGATTTCGACGATGAACGAGATGATAATGACGATGAAGACGGGGAAGGTGAAGACGATGTTTCAAACGATGAAAGTTCGAAACAAAATACTGAAGAAGATGATTCTCAGCAAACAATACAGAACGAAGTAGTGACACCAACTTCTGTCGGAACGAACCCCTTAGAATCGACGTGTCCACCCAAAACATTGGACGGTAAAGTTGATTCTGAAAAAGAGATTGTTGCATCTCGAGAGAAAGAACTAAATGCTGTTCAGCAAACGGCAATTACTGCTGCTGCGTCTAATGATGCAAAGAAGTCTGTTGAATCGCGTAAAACGGAAGGACACACACCGACGAGTAATTTGAAAATTGATTCTGAAGAATCAGTGCCTCTTAAATCAATCGGAACATCTGTTATCACATCACCTCTTAAATTAACGAATGAAATTAAGCAAGTATACGAAGAAAAAGTAGTCACTGGAATAACTCCGGTTGTAACCGCATTAAATATAACGAAGAAATACGATGAGTCGATAGATGAAATCGTGAAACCGTTGGACAAATTATCTAGTAAAAGTAATTTTCCTTTTGCATCTACGGATTTATCGACGAGTCATAGTAAACTGTCAGTCAAGCCGATCGACCAGTTGGCTGCGAATCTCGTGAGGATGCAAGCTGAGAAACTCGAGAAACCAAGCGGGGCTAAATCGTTAGAGAAGATCGCAGAGAATCTAGCAAGATCGGGAAGTCTTGTTGGAAGTGTGATGAACGGAGATGACGACAGGTTGCCGCAGGATTTCTGTGCGAGAAGTCAAATAGAAAAAGCGAATTCGTTGAGAGAGCACAGAGGCATGGATTTGTCGACGTCGCCTAGAGGATGGGAAAGCGCGAGCGAGCAAAACAGGCCAGTGGATTTCTCTGGAATCGATTTATCTAGTCGGAAATTTAATAAAACTATGGATCTACCGTCGACCGGGTACAGAGCACAAGAGTTTCAACACAGGGAAATGGATCTCAGCACGAAGAAATTGAATAAACCAGACGTTACGAATTTACCGTACGACGCACGGGCTGTGATGATGCGTAATCATGCGATGGTCGCAGACTTGAGTAAGAGACAAATGTCGTTCCCTAGCTATGACATGCCCTCTACTCCGTATCATAACGCTGCTAGAATACCCAGCAAAGAAGATCACAGATTACCAAATTATACTATACTCCCGGACCCGAGCAAGATCACGGCTCTAAGAATGAACCAGCAACCAGTGAAACGTCCGTTGGAAGGGGACGACATACAACAAGACATGCTGAAGAGATTAAGAGCGGATGTAATACCGATCAGAGGGTCGGTAAGAGGAATAAGTAATTGGAGGACCGAAGTCAGCGAAGCTATTGAAGAGCCGATGATGATGATCCAAGGTGAAGGATCCGGTAGCGATTGCGACGCTGTTAATCCCGGACTTGGGGAGCCGGTCGAGGAACCTACCATTTTTTTTTACGGGGAGGGATCCGGAGAGGAATGTGAGACGGGTAACCCTGGCGAGGACACATCGGCCGATGTGACCGAAAATAAGGAAAGTGACGAATCGAAAAACGAAGCCGATTCTGCTACTTCATCTCTGTCCTCGAATAAGACTGTGAATGACGATAGCCTCGTGAACGAAGTTTCTGCTGGTTCATTGACGACGACGAAAAATGCTATCAAATTGAACAGAAATTTTCCACAATCTAGCGTCCGAAGTAATCGACAAAGCGTAGGTTCTACGGAGGAGAAACCCAAGTTCAAACCGACGTTGGGAATTCAAATAATACCAAAAAGTCCCGGTAGTCCTGTGAAAAGGATATCGAGATGGGACGTTGGAAAACCGGACGAAAAACCAGAATGCGACAGTAGTATCATATCAAATGAAGAAGACATATCACAGAATCAGAGTAAAACCGAGGATAAGGAATTGTCTAGTGAGAATCAAGATGTTCAAGTAGATGGAAGTTCTGTAAGTAGTAAAGATTCGAATTCGGAGGAGAGAATCGTAGAAGCGGGAAACGCGGAAGAGACTGTGGAAGAAATACAAAAGCAAAGTCCGTCTGTGCAGTGTGATTCGTCGATATTCTTGTGTCAAGCGGACACGTCCGAGACGCTTGACTTTTGTACAGAAAATACATCCACAACGGTATCGACGAACGACAAAGAGAATGCTTGCGACTCTGACAGCATCGATTCGCATGAAACGAATACTTCCGGGAAGACGGATAACGAATGCAAAGCGGCGTCTTCATCTCCGCCAAGATTTTTTTTTGGGCCTAATTGTATATCATACACTTCCAAAACAGATATATTTGAATCCCAGTCCGATCATACAGTTTCGACCACTATAGAGTCAACGTCAGACACGCTGCAGTACGAATGTGTCTCTTCCTCTAAACCAACGGAAGACGTGAGCACGTCTTACAAATCGGATGACTTTGGTGTATCTCAAATGAATAATAATTCGTTAAAAGTCAACTCTTATACGCCTGAGACTAACGCTCCTCTTTGCGAGGGAGACATTAAGAACAACANGGCGAGGACACATCGGCCGATGTGACCGAAAATAAGGAAAGTGACGAATCGAAAAACGAAGCCGATTCTGCTACTTCATCTCTGTCCTCGAATAAGACTGTGAATGACGATAGCCTCGTGAACGAAGTTTCTGCTGGTTCATTGACGACGACGAAAAATGCTATCAAATTGAACAGAAATTTTCCACAATCTAGCGTCCGAAGTAATCGACAAAGCGTAGGTTCTACGGAGGAGAAACCCAAGTTCAAACCGACGTTGGGAATTCAAATAATACCAAAAAGTCCCGGTAGTCCTGTGAAAAGGATATCGAGATGGGACGTTGGAAAACCGGACGAAAAACCAGAATGCGACAGTAGTATCATATCAAATGAAGAAGACATATCACAGAATCAGAGTAAAACCGAGGATAAGGAATTGTCTAGTGAGAATCAAGATGTTCAAGTAGATGGAAGTTCTGTAAGTAGTAAAGATTCGAATTCGGAGGAGAGAATCGTAGAAGCGGGAAACGCGGAAGAGACTGTGGAAGAAATACAAAAGCAAAGTCCGTCTGTGCAGTGTGATTCGTCGATATTCTTGTGTCAAGCGGACACGTCCGAGACGCTTGACTTTTGTACAGAAAATACATCCACAACGGTATCGACGAACGACAAAGAGAATGCTTGCGACTCTGACAGCATCGATTCGCATGAAACGAATACTTCCGGGAAGACGGATAACGAATGCAAAGCGGCGTCTTCATCTCCGCCAAGATTTTTTTTTGGGCCTAATTGTATATCATACACTTCCAAAACAGATATATTTGAATCCCAGTCCGATCATACAGTTTCGACCACTATAGAGTCAACGTCAGACACGCTGCAGTACGAATGTGTCTCTTCCTCTAAACCAACGGAAGACGTGAGCACGTCTTACAAATCGGATGACTTTGGTGTATCTCAAATGAATAATAATTCGTTAAAAGTCAACTCTTATACGCCTGAGACTAACGCTCCTCTTTGCGAGGGAGACATTAAGAACAACAGCGAAAATGAACAGACGGTTTCATCGGAATATCCAATAGAAGAACATTGCGCAGTGCCAAAAACGGAAATGGACGTGTCCGATTCCGAATTGAAAGAGGAAAATATAAAGTGTGCTGCAGAAGTACAGGATTCCATTTCTAGCAGCGAAATCACCATGAACAAATGTAAAACGTCTGAAGAAACAGAAATGTTAGACGTGACTTTGGAGCCTCACAGTACGAACGATTTGAGTAAAGAGGATATTGATATGAAAGATGATGAAAATGATACACCATCCACAGTGGAGTCTGCCTCAGCTAGTGAATCTGTGCAGGAAGAAAACAGTAGTACACTGGAGGANCAGCAGCGAAATCACCATGAACAAATGTAAAACGTCTGAAGAAACAGAAATGTTAGACGTGACTTTGCAGCCTCACAGTACGAACGATTTGAGTAAAGAGGATATTGATATGAAAGATGATGAAAATGTGACACCATCCACAGTGGAGTCCGCCTCAGCTAGTGAATCTGTGCAGGAAGAAAACAGTAGTACACTGGAGGAGCAGAGCGAGCAATTAGATGTAGAAAATGATGCCACTAAAAGGCTAGAGGCGTCGGCTCCTTGCTCCGAGGACGAAGCTGATTGTAAAGCAATCATCAAGGAAACCGAATTAAAAACAGATTCGATACCTGTTAATGATTCGTGTTCATCGTCTGTCGCACATGATTCTGAGTCAGACAAGAAGATGGAAATTTCTACTTACGAGGATGTGGATAGTTCGGCAGAGAAAGAGGTGGAACCTGGTTTATCGGCTGAAAGTTCCCAACAAAATGACAAGAATGATAACATTGCGGAATTTCATAATCAGGAGGAGCAACCGACGAATCCTGATAACGAGAACTCCGAGAGATTGATTGATTCAGGGGAGCATTCGATGCACGACAATGCGGATAATGATAACAATGAAATTTCAGAAGATTCTGAGGAAACGAAGAACAAAACACTCGTCGATTCATTTATCAAAAGCCCTGTGCCTGATGTTAATACTGAATTAGATTTCGCAGACAATTCTACTGTTACTAGTTCGGAGAGCTCTGTCGAACGATGTAGCAAAGATTCGCTAGTTCCTACGATAAGTAGTTCGGACAATGGTTGCACTGATGGCATTTCGATAGCGACCGAAGATGTCAAAATGGAACCAGATTCCGAAGAGTCGTCCTTCAAAGATGAATGTCCTATTTACAGTGTATTACCAGAGATAGTACCTGACGAAAATAATTTTAAACCATCCAAATCTGACGCGGTCGAAGCTGAAGAAGAAACGAGTATATCTAATATAGTTGAAGCTGCACCATTAGACAACCAAAGTTCCTCTGTTGATCAAAATTTCAATACGAATATGATTATTGATGACAAATTATCCAAATCCGATGAACCTCCTAAATTAGACGAAGAAAATGTGTGTTCTAATGAAAATTTATCTTCTGGCGAGGATAAACGTGTCATTTCATCCGACGACACGAATAAATTTGGTGTTGTTCTCGAAGAAAAGAAAATCGAGGACGTAAATTTAGACATTCAGCAAAACCCCGAAACGACAACGGAGCCTGTAATTACGGAAAGTGATGAAAAAATTGAGAATGAAGTCGATAGTATGGATCAGTGCGAAAATATCACGAAACATGAAGAAGATGTTGAGGAAACTCAGGAGCAAAATCCTACAAGTAACGTAACAGAAACGATATGCAGTAGCGTTGAAAGTAATCTACAAGATTTGGCTGAGAAATCAGAAATGGTTGAATCAAAATCGGATCAAATCGAGACACATTCCGTAAATCAACAGGAATCAGACGAACTCAACCAATTGTTAGTCGTGAATTATGAGAGTAACGATTCCAACGGTAGCGATGAAATCCTTGAGAATTCGCAAACAGGGTCGATCGAAAGTAAAAATAATTTGTATACAAATTCGGAAGGAACGGAGGCTATCAATCAGCAAGATGAAAAAGAAAGTGATGAAAATTTAATTGTAAGGGGCGAAGCACTGATCAATGATTTACAGAGTGTAGTTTGTGACAACCAAGAATTAGCACTAGAAGACAATGTTGGAAAAGTTTCAAGCGAAGAACTCGAACTTAAGGAAGAGAAAATGATCAGTGAAGAATTCGTAGACGAGGATAATAAAATTGAGACTAGCGAAAGTAATTTGGATGAAAAACTTGTGTGTGAAGATAAGAATTTGAACAGCATCGAGGAATGTCGTCCCATAGAAGATACGAAAACGGATGTGTCACAAATTTGTTCTAAAATTGAACCGACAAGCAAGGAAAGTGTGAACTCGATATTAATAAAAACGAATAATTTAATGAATGAGATAAGCGAGCCAGAGGATAACGATTTGATAAAACCTACAGAGACATTAAAGAATGCAGCTTTTGAACGCGAAGACAATTCTCAAGTGATAGCTTCTGCCAATGCGATTGAAAATGATAAAGGAAGGAAAGAGGGCATTGAATTTAACGATATTAAGAATGAAGCAACATGTGAGAATTTAAGGGAACAGTCTTTAAAACCATTGGAAGAAAAGTTAATTACGAGATTAGACAATGATATTAAATCTATTAAGAACGAAGAAATAGGACACGCTATGGACGAATATCCATTTATGGACCCTTGCAACAAGTTGAAGGAAATCACAGAATTCGACGGTAAGGGGAATAAGTTTGATAAGCATTTACAGGACGATGTAAATAATGATTTTTCGCGGTGTAATACAACAATCATGCACGCTACGCAAAATATTTTGGCACTTGACAAATTTGACAATATGTCCTCAGGTATAGATAAATCAGAACTGTATAAAAATAATATTTCAAGTGTGTCGGCTGATTTCAAGCCAATGGATAATTCACAGTTTTTAAACTTTATACCTGAAAAATCGGAAAACTCGCATATTATGGATAATCATGAAACTCTTCACGTCATCAGTAAGGGAATAAAAACCCTAACTGAGAATGCTATTCCCAATTTGACGGAGAGTTCAGCAATTTTTAATACACAAGAAACGTCAGAATCAAGAAATCAAATGATACACGATTTTAAGAAAGAAGCTAACAAAAGATTGAGCGACGTATGCGATATTCAAGATGTTCCTCCTTTAAAATCGAAGCCTCCATACGTAGAAGATGACGAGCCCGTACTAGAAGATCTCACGAATTCCAAAGTACAATTAGATCAAAACTTGGATAACTTTAAAGAAACACAAATAAACCAAGGAACTAAATCAAGTATGGACATGATATCGATCGATACCACAGATCAGCTAAAACCTGAATGCAACGTAATCACGAATATAGGAGGTGCAACACTGAACGAAGTGATGCAAGAGAAAACAGAGGACGAAGAGAAAAAAGAAAGCTCGGAGATACAGAGTGTTGAAGCGAAAACAACTGTGTCAGACTCGGACGATTCTATGGGCGTGGATAATGAAAACTTGTTCAGTGCAGCTCCTGAGGATGTAGATCCTTTGGCATGCGAAGAGGACGATACGTTAAAAAAATTAGCCGAGGAGCAAGCTGACGAATCCGGCCAAAAAATAGGCTTACGGGTGAAATCCGTATCCGAGCTCGTTTACGATGGCTGGAAATTGGATTCCACCGAAACTCCGAAAGTGTCCCGGAAACGACGTAACAGTTCCCACGAATCGAATTCCGAAGATGGAGGCGCGAGGCAAGATAACGAGGAAACGACGGGCGGTAAGAGGATAAAGTTGCGAGCAAAACGCACACCGGATAAACAACTGCTTAAGTCCATCGAAGAAAATCGCGTGGGAACAGTAAGTTCGGAAGACGAGGGTGTAAAGGATAGTCCCGAAAAATTGGAAAATCGCGATGTTAAAGGAGCTAGCGACGACCAAAGTGCTGCCCTTGCGGTCGCGATTGACAGGAAATCAAGGGGACGTCCTAGAGGAAGACGGAGACGCGGTCATAAACGTTCGAGACGGACGAAACATTCTGAATTTCGGANGGTGTAATACAACAATCATGCACGCTACGCAAAATATTTTGGCACTTGACAAATTTGACAATATGTCCTCAGGTATAGATAAATCAGAACTGTATAAAAATAATATTTCAAGTGTGTCGGCTGATTTCAAGCCAATGGATAATTCACAATTTTTAAACTTTATACCTGAAAAATCGGAAAACTCGCATATTATGGATAATCATGAAACTCTTCACGTCATCAGTAAGGGAATAAAAACCCTAACTGAGAATGCTATTCCCAATTTGACGGAGAGTTCAGCAATTTTTAATACACAAGAAACGTCAGAATCAAGAAATCAAATGATACACGATTTTAAGAAAGAAGCTAACAAAAGATTGAGCGACGTATGCGATATTCAAGATGTTCCTCCTTTAAAATCGAAGCCTCCATACGTAGAAGATGACGAGCCCGTACTAGAAGATCTCACGAATTCCAAAGTACAATTAGATCAAAACTTGGATAACTTTAAAGAAACACAAATAAACCAAGGAACTAAATCAAGTATGGACATGATATCGATCGATACCACAGATCAGCTAAAACCTGAATGCAACGTAATCACGAATATAGGAGGTGCAACACTGAACGAAGTGATGCAAGAGAAAACAGAGGACGAAGAGAAAAAAGAAAGCTCGGAGATACAGAGTGTTGAAGCGAAAACAACTGTGTCAGACTCGGACGATTCTATGGGCGTGGATAATGAAAACTTGTTCAGTGCAGCTCCTGAGGATGTAGATCCTTTGGCATGCGAAGAGGACGATACGTTAAAAAAATTAGCCGAGGAGCAAGCTGACGAATCCGGCCAAAAAATAGGCTTACGGGTGAAATCCGTATCCGAGCTCGTTTACGATGGCTGGAAATTGGATTCCACCGAAACTCCGAAAGTGTCCCGGAAACGACGTAACAGTTCCCACGAATCGAATTCCGAAGATGGAGGCGCGAGGCAGGATAACGAGGAAACGACGGGCGGTAAGAGGATAAAGTTGCGAGCAAAACGCACACCGGATAAACAACTGCTTAAGTCCATCGAAGAAAATCGCGTGGGAACAGTAAGTTCGGAAGACGAGGGTGTAAAGGATAGTCCCGAAAAATTGGAAAATCGCGATGTTAAAGGAGCTAGCGACGACCAAAGTGCTGCCCTTGCGGTCGCGATTGACAGGAAATCAAGGGGACGTCCTAGAGGAAGACGGAGACGCGGTCATAAACGTTCGAGACGGACGAAACATTCTGAATTTCGGACTGGTCAAACTTCTGAGATATCGCCTGAAATTCAGCTCGACGGAACGCCTAGTAACAACGAGTCCTCGAGTACGACGCCGATATCGCAGAAGAAGCGGAAGAAAAGAAAAATGGTTTTGGGTCTTGAGATCGGAAGAGACATCGTTCCTGAGGCACAGGCAGAAGTAGCTCAAGACGAAACACCTGTACGGCAATCTAGGAGAATAGCGCAGTTGAAGATAAAAGAGGAAGCCCATAGGCAAAGGATTCAGGAAGAAATTCTTCCGACCGAAAGAAAAGAAAAGAAAGATTCCTCGGAGAAGAAGAAGCGGAAAAAACAAAAACCTGAGAGCGAAGAAGAAGTCGTGATAAAGGAAATAGAGAAAGAGAAAAAATCAAAAAAGAAGCGTAGAAAAAGGAAAAAGAAAAAAGTGTCATCGAAATTCAATGAATCGAATCCGTGGCAAAGTTCTTCGGGTTCCAGTAGCGACGACGAGAACGAGAACGATGAGGAAGACGAAGAAGAGGAGGAAATAGAGAGCGAAGAATCTCTGCTGTTTAAAAGCGATCACGAATTTTCACCGGAAAGCGATCTCGAGAAAGATCAAGAATCCGAGCCATTGAGGAGGGCGAGAACTGCGCAAAAAGCTCAAAGCGATGTCGAAGAAGCGGAAGACGAGTATGCCTGTCAGAAATGTGGCAAGGCGGATCATCCAGAATGGATACTTTTGTGCGATTCTTGCGACAAAGGCTGGCACTGCTCCTGCCTCAGACCTGCACTCATGTTGATACCAGAAGGTGACTGGTTTTGTCCTCCGTGCCAACACAATTTGTTGGTGACTAAATTACGAGAGAGCTTGAAAACGTACGATCAATTCACGAAGAGGCACGAGAACGAAGTTTTGAGAAAGAAGCGATTAGAATTTGTTGGTATAAGTCTAAGTAACATGCTTCACGAATCGCAACGCCACCATAAAGACTCGTCGAAAGCATCTAGTGCAGAATCTGACAACGACGAAGATTCTTCGTCTGCTTCGTCCACTACGAGCTCGGAAACGTCTAGCAGCGAAGAAAGCGAACCTGTGTATCAATTACGTGAAAGACGAAGCGCCAACAAATACAAGTTTAACGATTACGATGCAATGATCAATGCTGCGATACAAGACGAAGTGGAGGCTGTCCAGGGTGCTGGAAATCAAGGAAGGGGAAAAGATATCGCGACCATCGTGAACGCCGAAAAGGAAGAGGCGCAGCTTCATTTCAAGAACGAAGAACTAGACATAGAAGAAGCCCCAGAGAGCAAAGACGATGTAGCCAGGAAATCGGAGAAAGACAGTGACGAGGAATACAAAATCGAAGGTGAAGATGCCATGGACGAGGAAGAAGAGGAGCAGCCAGATCATAAAAAAGTGGCAAAGAAATTTTTGTCGCGTAAGAAACATCGTAAGCTGAATAGTCTTGACATAAGCAGCGAAGACGATCCTGAAAGTGACGAGGACTTTAAAGGTACAAGTTCAGAAGAGGAAGAAGACTTTGACGATCATATAACGTCCTCTGACGAGAGTACTTTCATGGATGTAAAACGACGCAGTAGGAAAGGAGACTCTCGATCGGTGCGAAGAAGCACTAGAGCCAGAACTACGCGTTACGACGAAGACTTTAGTAAGTCTTTCTCAATGAATAAATTGATGTATATCACGAATTTTATTAGATAATGATAATCGTAATGAATAAACTTTTTACAGTAAACGATGACAGTGAAGAAAGCGATAGGCCAAAGAGAAAGAAATCTCGATCAACTTGGGACTCGGAGAACGAAGACAGTGACAATTCGTGGGAGCAGAAAAAGAAAAGGTAATGCTAATGTTGTAATTATTTTTCGTTTTATGACTATTATAAGTATATTATGTAGCCGAACTCATGATGCTTACATTACTTCTATCTGCGAGTCTGGTATTTATGTTTGGGTCAATATTTTCTTTCATCACGTGTCACAGATTCATTGAAGTATGGAAAGGGGTTACTTAATTCGATTAGACTGCAAAATAGTATCGTTAATAAATTTATGTTTTAGAAGTAGAACCACATCAACGTCTAGATACAAGCCATTACCAAAAACAAAAAGCAGGAAGAAAAAGAAGCGAAAACGTATAATCGAATCTGATAATCAAAGTGATAACGATGATTCGAACGAAGAAACAAGAGTTGAAACACCGTGTGAGATGCAAACTCCTTTAGAGAACAATGAACCTGTGATCAGCAACGTGATGGATATCAAACTTGATAACCTGAACGAAAATAACGAGACAAAAAATATTAACGAGATAAAGGACATACAAATGGAAGAAATTAACCCGACTATACCTGAAATACCTCCCTCATTACCGTTGGAAGAAATAACCCAACAGAAAAAGAAGAAGGAAATTAAAAAGAAGACGCCAACGATTCGAAGAAAAGTACGTTAATTTACATTATTCCTCGTTAACAAATAATATTCCAAAATTTTAATGATACTCAATTATATTTTCAGATTATATACGGTGGCCTTCCAGACGAAAATAAACCAGAGGAAGAAGAAATATTAAGCAGACGGACGCGCGGTAGAAAAATGAATTACCAAGAGAATGCATCAGACAGTGAAGAGGTAACATATTTTAAATACCATACGAGAACATTAAAATAAAAGAAATATTTTCCTTTGTTTTGTCTATAGGAATTAAAGAAGGCATTAAGAAGGACGGGCGAAAGCGAGGACGAGTTTGTTGTGAACGAGGGCGAAGAACTAATTGACGACGCTGAGAAAGACTCTGACTCTGGTAATTGGAAAGAATACATTAATATTAAATACAATTGTGTATCGTTATCGTAAATTAACGTGCAACGTCACCTTACAGGCGATACTTATAATCCAAAAAAAGATGGTCATAAATTAAAAAATAAGTCGCCAAAAACTAGGAAACCGAGAAAAAGCAAGAGTCCTGGCGGCAAACGGAAAATGTTGAACGATGGGATGCCTAAGCAAAGGAAAAAGCCTGGTCCGAAACCTGGAAGTAAAAACAAGTCGCGGAAACAAAACTTTTTACTTGGTTCAGTGATTCAAAGAAGAGACGACATCGTGGCGAACGTCATGGACAATCCTATGGGAGATATAGACTCGAAAATCGACGACAATCTATCCGAGAACGTCGGATTAAGCAGTACGGCTATGTCGGTGGCGGGCTCTTTTACCGGGGACGTTCCGGAAGGTTCTCTGACCGGGCTCGGAGCTGGTGAATTAGCCGACTTGGACGACGAGCAATTGGAACAAATGATGATGGAGGACGAAGAATACGGTAGACGCCAGCTGGAACTCGCGGCTATTGAAATAGCGAAAAAGAAGAAGAAAGAAGAACGAGAAGCGAAAAAGTTGGAAAAGGCACGATTAAAGGCGTTAGAGATACTGGCGGCCGAAAGACAACGAGATCCTAACGCGCCGGAGGGAACCGACGGAGAGGTACCAAAGAAAAAGAAAAGGGGTCGTCGCAGTAAAGCTGAGATTCTCGCGGAGCAGATGCGCAGGGATGGAACACCAAATTTGAATGCTACCAGTTTGGCTGCGAGTATGCCGCAGAATCTAGTGACCGGCATCTCTAGCATCAGTCCCAGTATGTCAGCGGTCATGACACCTGACGCGGAAAGGACAGGCGAGGGACACATTCCTATGATGACAGGACCAGACGGACAACTCTTCAACCCCGACGGGTCTCCGTTAAAACCTAAGCGAAGAGGACGTGGAAAAGGTAAAAAGACTCTCGCGCTGGAGGCAGCCAGAGCCGCGGAAGCGGCAGCTAAAGCTGCCGCCGAGGCTGGTTTACTCGGGATCGGCACCGATTCAAATTCAGAAATAAAACCTGGTGAAATTCCGAACGTACTTCCCACACCAGGTAGCAGTACCTCTGGTTCGGCTCCGTCCACGCCACCTGCCGTCGTCGTGACGCAAGGACCTCCTGTCTCGCAGACGCCGTCTACGCAAACTATTTATCCGTCGCTACCACCTGCTCAACAGTCTTCCGTCATCACCAGAATGCTTCAGTCTCAGCCCGTATCCAGTAGTCCGCAATCGTTTTCCGCGGCGGCTGCGGCAATGGGGCACAAGTACTTTGGAGGACCGAATCCCGCCGGAGGCCAGATAATGGCCGGTCCTAGAACAGGCTACGAGATGCAACCACGCGGCAGAATACCTTCTCCTTACAGACAAGCGGCGGGACAATCCACGATTCCACCTCACTTCGCGGCCGTGAGATCGGGAACCCCTCCAATGAGAATGAGGGTACCCGGTCCGCAGATGTATCATACGCCGCATCATCCAATGGATCCTTCTCCGTCGGGCGGAGGACCGATATCGATCAATAATCGAGATCGCAGTTCCCCGCTCGGACCTGGACCGGCCATGATACCCCCGGCTGCCGGGAGTCCTCTGGCCAAAGGCGGTCCTACACCTCCTCCGCCGCCTCCTTATGTCAGAGGAGCACCGCCCATGTCTAGGTTCACGGAGAATCCGATGGGCCCCAGGCATCAGATGCCACCTTTCACGAACGCTTCGCCGGTCAATCACAACATGCAACAACCATCTCCACCGCCAAACCGTCCTCCCGGCAACTTTTCACCGTATCATCCTCCGCCTCCCCCAAACTATCACTATGGTGCCTACCCACCTCCACCGCCGATGTCAACGGCAGACGACGCAGCCGCGTACCAGGGTTCTCCATACCCCGCGGATCATTTCTCGTCCCCTGCGGATAATCAGCCGCCGCCGCCGATACAAGCACCACCGCCTCCGCAACCTCCTCCTCAACAACAAGCGCATCCGAACGACGCCGGTGCTGGAAACAAACAATACGACGAAGAAGGTACCGGAGAGTTTGGCGGTTTAGTATCATATTTCAGTAGCCAGAGAGAAGACGATCTCGATTCGTAGCACGAGTGAGATCTTGGCCAACCCTGAGCCGTCGCGAAGACGGCATTAGACAATGGCATATTCTAAGTCAGGTAAGATCGCAACTTTTGCTCGAGAGGGACAAGTACAAGAGAAACATAAAAGATGTTTAGCAACGCGTAACGTACTCGTAAATTAAAAAAGTAGATATATATTATATACATTATATAAATATGTGTCGGGGCATTGGAACGTTTGAAATAACGATGAAAGAAAAGAAAGAGTATTTGCGTACCGTAATAACGCAATTATTCTAGCATAATTTTGTACGCGTATCGTACTGTTTTAAAGCGTTTAAGGAAAAGTGCGTAGACTTAGAATCGTCTTCCTCTTCGACCTCTAAAGCAAAACGTTGCTTGAGAAAACCTTTGTACTTTAAAACGAAAAAAGAAAAGCCGCCGAAATCAAATCCATGGTTGGCCAAGTGGGAACGAAAAGAAAAAAAAAATATATATATATATATATAGATATATATATTAACCGCTAACAATGGAGCCTATTTCCTAAGAGTCGTAAGCTTTTTGTAATTAGTTCGTGTTTAATTAAATTTATATACGACGTGAACGACCAGTCGCTAGAAGCAGCGCAGGGATGCGTTTCGCTAAAGGAAGAATTACTCAAAGATCTGACCAGAATTTTAACTGATCATTCATCAATATTCAGAGACAAAACGATTTGTTCACAGTTACTCCCAAATCCGTCGTNCCGCTAGAAGCAGCGCAGGGATGCGTTTCGCTAAAGGAAGAATTACTCAAAGATCTGACCAGAATTTTAACTGATCATTCATTAATATTCAGAGACAAAACGATTTGTTCACAGTTACTCCCAAATCCGTCGTAGACGCGTAGACGTCCTCTACCCAAGAGATAAACTTTTAGTTTGCCGTTACAAGAAATCGGTCACAGTAATAATCAGACGATAAAAACAAAAGTTATTAAACGAATTCGGACTACGCGCCGTTGTTACATGTATATATGTAAATATAACATAAGTTCTTTAGATTATATTACATGTATTATACATACACAGTCACGCAGAATATTATAAAAGTGAATTAGTGCAAAGGGCACAAATGTAATATTTAAATTAAACAAAAAAAGCGAGAGGAACCGAATCGGATTATAATAAATTAACAAATGGTGTGAAGACTACTACTATAATTATTTATAAAGAAAGATTAAGAATTTATGATAGGTATTATATATATTGTATTTTACAAATTTTACTTGAACATTATATTAAAACGAATGAAACCTTTGGATATAGTTATATTAGAGAACAGGAGGCTGCTAAGTCCAATTTTAAGAAAGTGAGAAAGAGATTGTGTATGTGTGTGTGTGTGTGTGAGGATGAGAGAGAGATCGAAAATTAAAGAAATCTGCAAGCGTATGTAGATAAGTGGAAAATAGTTTCAGAAGAACAAAAATTTCTATTCTATTTTGCCGTGCAATTACGGATACATAATTTCTATGTATCTACATATATGTGAATGTTTATGTTTTCTTTATTAGGCATGTGCAACCGTATCGACTAAGATTAAGAAGTTTTCCTTTTCTTGTTCATTATTTTTCTCGAAAGATTTTTTTTACAACGCTTTTTTTCCAAGCTTTTAAGAAATAAAAAAGATATATATATATATACACAAAGAGAGAGAAATATATATATATATATGTATTATATATACGATAATAATACTAACAATAATGATTGATAAAAATGTAAAGAATTAAAATATTATACGCGAATGTTTCGTATTATTAGAAGTTATTATAAATTTGACCCAAGGTCAGAGTTGNATTTGGATATAGTTATATTAGAGAACAGGAGGCTGCTAAGTCCAATTTTAAGAAAGTGAGAAAGAGATAGTGTGTGTGTGTGTGTGTGTGAGGATGAGAGAGAGAGATCGAAAATTAAAGAAATCTGCAAGCGTATGTAGATAAGTGGAAAATAGTTTCAGAAGAACAAAAATTTCTATTCTATTTTGCCGTGCAATTACGGATACATAATTTCTATGTATCTACATATATGTGAATGTTTATGTTTTCTTTATTAGGCATGTGCAACCGTATCGACTAAGATTAAGAAGTTTTCCTTTTCTTGTTCATTATTTTTCTCGAAAGATTTTTTTTTACAACGCTTTTTTTCCAAGCTTTTAAGAAATAAAAAAGATATATATATATATATATACACAAAGAGAGAGAAATATATATATATGTATTATATATACGATAATAATACTAACAATAATGATTGATAAAAATGTAAAGAATTAAAATATTATACGCGAATGTTTCGTATTATTAGAAGTTATTATAAATTTGACCCAAGGTCAGAGTTGCTCGTGCCTACAGCGCAGCTTTGAAAAATTTATTCTTTGCATCCATCTCTTTAATTAGACAAATATTCATTCGTCTTGAATTCGAAGAAATGGATGCAAACGAGTTCAATTGGATCGAGTGATTTACTGAACAGATACGATTACGTGCAAAAACGTGTAGTAAAAATAATCAATGGACGAGAAAAAAATTTCTTTATCTTTATGGACATTTATTTTTCGTGTTACATATGTATGTATTATAACAGCCAGCCTCCTGCTCTTTGATCGACCTGCAAAGCTGGTTCAGTCTTTGCGTCACAAAAAGATTCATGTATCTGTTTAGTTATCACACGTACGTGCATACCTAATATAAATAGAAGTTATATAAATAAAAAAGGAAATACATTATCTTAGGATTAGCTGCTTGGGATAGTTTCCTTTACTTCGTCAAATGTTTATAACGACCGAATTTGAAGTAAATTTGAGTAAACAAACATGCATTACACGCCGTATAATGTAATAGAAAGTTTACTACCGATAATTTTCTTATTTTTACATCGATACTTCGGTTGTATAATACTGTTTAATGTACAATTTATTTTCTGTTCTTTGAACGTAACATACGTCTTCGGGCCATTCGTTCATAGGGTGCGCTTCAAGGAAAATGCGAATTTGTAATCCAAGTACATCCTGTCTTTTCACAAACACTCGAGAGAATCTTTAGCAACTGTGCAAACCATTCTTCGTACTTGTAAATCATTCTCACGTACATACATACATACATCCATACATACAATTTATAGTTACAAACGTAATGTCACCTTTTCCAAAATCTGGAAATCTAATCTTTGATATAACGATGATCATCCGTGTTTGTATTAAATGAGATGAAGAAAAATATTGAAATTTTTGTCAACACGTCCGAAGACTCGTTTTTTATCCAATTTTTAATTCCTTTGAATAAAAAATGGAAAAAATACGGAGACTCGATTTTTCGAACGGTGTGTATATATAGAAATGTATTCATATATATTTGTATTGCTTTTATGCATGGCACGTCCGCATTTAGAGAAATTCGTATAGTCCTTATGGGATATATTTATGATAACATAAGTAATTCGATCTCAAAACTGGATAAACGTATCGAACGTGATCTATGTAATTTAAAAGCAAAAAGAAAGGAAGAGGGGGTACGTTCATTTCCGCACCTGTACCAAACTTTTTCGCATTTATAAGTGTTTCCTTGA
This sequence comes from Ceratina japonica, assembly GCA_019453355.1. Lineage (NCBI taxonomy): Eukaryota > Metazoa > Arthropoda > Insecta > Hymenoptera > Apidae > Ceratina > Ceratina japonica. The sequence continues at coordinate 90,498 of SMSR01015975.1, read as the reverse complement.
AACGTAAACGGACAATGCGTCTCGTTGAGACAACAGTAAATGTGGTGCAGTTTAGCTTTTCTTTTTTCGTAAGGGTCTAGACCAAACGCAATTATTATATTACATGTTGTAGCCTAAATACATTTTGTAATAAAATTCAATATATTGAAACAATAGTGTAGGGTGCTTATTTTTCTTCGAAAGTAATCGGTGATGAGAAAACAATTTAATTCTTTAATTTCAAGTATATTCTAGAATGATACAAAATTCGTATATTATAAATGTGCATCAGGTCAATCTTATAATGAGTTACATGGATTCAATGTTAACATTTTGAAATGAAAAAATAATATGATAACATTGCGTACGTATTTTTTCTATTATATACTTCAAGATATATATATATCATCTATAATTAATCCGCATGTTCGTGTCAAATATCAAATAAATGTCTGTACAGTTCTCAAAAGTATTTGAAAACGAACTTATATCGAACATATTACATGTACAAACGATATTATATTGAAAAAAAAACTGAATTTCTCGAGCAAGTATTTTATAACAAATACAATGATGTTGTATACAATGAAAATAAGAAAACTTAGGGCTAACGTTTGCAATCTAAGTTGCCATTTTGGTGTATAACACTGAATATCATTTAACGATTTTCACTTTATTGCTAAATACTTTTTCCCCTGCCGGTTTCACTTCGCCGAATCTGGCTTTTCTCTTCTCTATTCTGGCTTCCAATTCAGCCTGAAATAAATTATAATTACAAGAATTATACGATACTATTGACAAATTATTATTATTATTTTTCTATTAATTACCTTTTCCATTAGGGTAGAGACAGATGTACCAAATCTTTCCGCCCGTTTTTTCAGTATTTCATAGGTCGTATGCTGCACATACATAAAATTAATTACAAAAGCATATGAAAATGATTCATGTCCAAATAAAAATATTTACCACTGGCGTTTTCACAGATGCAGCGGATATATTATTGTAGTTATTAATACTGAATCTTGCAGATCTAGCTTCCTTCTTAGCTGATTCCGACAATGGCATGCCAAACTTTTTTGCTCTCAATTCTAATCTCTGTCGAATACAATAATTCACATTAATATTCTATACTTGTAACTTTTATAATCCGAGATAATAGAATGTTGATCATTACCTCTTTAAGACCAAGCTCGGATAGTTTAATGATCTTTCTTTCTGGTTGTGAAGTCTCAGTAGTTTTTGTATCAGGTTCAATCTTCTCTGTTTGATCATTTTTAATATCTTCGATAACTGGCTTTCGATTTAAAACTATCTTTTTCGAGCTTACATTACTTTCAGTAGATAATTTTCTTTTTTCACTAACTTCTTGAGAGTCAGGCTTACTCGATAACTCCTCTATTTCTTCATCCTAATCAAACAAGTATGTCTCGTTCATATTAAAAATTCTGAGTAGTACACTGAAAACTAAATACTTACACCAAGAACTGCATCCTCATCTAAAATTTCTTCCGCTGTTTCATCCAAAGATAATGCAGAATCTATCAATAAGAAATAGTTTTATTAATATGCAGCTGCTTCTTAAAAAAATTATATTTGTAGAATTGTTTAAAAGCGTATACCACCATGAATAGCTAGTTGAAGCCTTTCAACCAATTCAGTTTTGTTTCCATTCGTTGGAAGTCCTCTCTGCTTCAATTCAAGTCTCAAATCTGCAACCTGTTCAAGGATTAGCACATAATTTATTTCTGTTATGTTCATAATTATAACTCGTTCATTCCTTATCATATGCAATTTTGAATATATTAATATAGTATACATTGTGCCCGTACCTGTGCTCGTACGGAACTAATTGTTCGTATGAAGATAGAAATTAATATTGAAGTATTGTAATATATTATATTTTATCGTAAGAAGTATTCCTCTTAACACAAGGGTTAGTTTTTTGGGTGTAGGACCCTATTCACAAGATAGTATTTAGCCTACCTTCATTTTCGAAAGCTCTGTGAGCCCTTTCTCGTAAGACGAATCAGCCATCGTGTAGTAACTTGACTTTACTTTAATTGTTACTTTTACAATCACTGTTTTGCATGTTACACTATTTCACAGTACGCTCGAGAATACTCCCAAAGACCGGAGGATACCTAACTCAAGCTCGAACTCAAATCGAAGTGCACGCACGCAGTTGCACTCAACTGTGCACTAACACATAAATATTCAATATTTGTATATAGACGTAGATCGTACACAGCCGAATCTGGCCGAATCCTTTACTGGCTGTGATACAAATCGATTATTAATTAATGTGAAAAGAAAACTAAATATTTAATTAGAAAAAGAATTTTACAAGTCTAGCCTACGTATGTAATTTTAATCTATAATAGTAGCGGCATTTCGATATCGATTAAATGCTATTTTTTTTAAGTCAAATTGTTGGGTCATGTTGAGCACATAAAAACTTGCGAATTTTCCAGTCCAATTTCATTCCAATCTAGATTTGAGATTGAAATTGAGATTGCAAATTGCAAGCAGTGTAAAACTCGGCTTAAAGCACACCTTGTGGATCTGTGTACAATAAGTTGTTCAAAGTGACATACAAGCACGTGTTTTTGTTTCAGTAATAAATATAAAAAATTATAATGGTAGATGAATCGACAAAGAAAACTCTGAGCAACATTCCATTGTTACAAACAAAAGCAGGTCCTAGAGAGAAGGAATTATGGGTACAGAGATTAAAGGAAGAATATCAAGCTTTAATTAAAGTAAATTCTTATTACTCCAGCTCCGATTGATTTCCATATGGTTCTGTCACGTCACAGAAATTTTTGACTACTGCTTAAATGATCACTTACAATTGAAAAATAAAAGGAATGATTTAAAAATAATATTTGCATGTTTTCTAGTATGTAAAAAATAATAAAGAATCCGACAATGATTGGTTTCGTTTGGAATCAAATAAAGAAGGTACAAGATGGTTTGGAAAATGCTGGTATATTCATAAACTCTTGAAATATGAATTCGACATTGAATTTGATGTAAGTAATTTGTCATTAATTTCGAATTGAAAACAATCGCTCAATAGATACAATTATATAGAAATGAAATATTCAGATACCTGTCACATACCCTACAACAGCACCAGAGATAGCTTTGCCAGAATTAGATGGTAAAACAGCAAAAATGTACAGAGGTGGAAAAATATGCCTTACAGATCATTTTAAGCCTTTATGGGCACGTAACGTTCCAAAATTTGGGATTGCACATGCCATGGCACTTGGAGTAAGTCTACATTTATGCATAAATTTTCAAATCATCCTTTATAACTACATGTAGGAAACATATTTTATAGCTCGGTCCATGGTTGGCAGTTGAAATTCCAGACCTTATAGAGAAACATGCTATAAGTCATAAAGATAAAGTTGACGAACATAAATCATAAGGGTGAAGGAAATTATTATATAATATAAATTTTTTTATTTGTTAAGTCGATTGTCTACTAATTTGTTTTAATAAATTAAAAAAGGATATTTATATGTCGAATACATTCGGTTAATACATTTAATACAAGTATTTACAACTTTTTATACACTATACACAATTACTTGTCTTCATCTTTTTTTGTTTGACTATCTTCTTCTATTTGAATTTTCTTTGTCTCCTTTATAATTTCATCCAGTTTATGTAAATCTTTAAGAGACACTTGTCCAGTGCCCCTTTCTAAAGGCTTTGGTTGTGATCTATCTGGCTTCCATCCCAATAGATATATTACTTGAAATGTAGCAGGTACATACGAAGCACCATCTTCTTTCACTTTTCCATACAGTTCTTTATATATTGCAGCTGCTGCGAGAACAGTGTCCTTATTTAAACGTAATTTTCGATTTCTTATTGCATTATTCTCAGCCATCCCTGTAAAATCACTGAGTGAAATAAAATATATGTGAAATTGTCAGTAAGTAAAAATTTGCAATTTTTTATCACCTTTCAAGTCCCACATCAGTTCAAACATGCTCGGATATCCAATTACAATTTCATCTGTATCAATTGTCAACATTGTAAAATTAGCTCTTGTTAACAAACCTCCAATGTCTCTAATATCTGCAAATGGAGAAATATGTGCTGAAATTCCACCATCCCTTTCTATTTCTGCCAACTGCAAAGAACTTCTGAAAGAATAAGATGATCTCACGCTAATATCTATATATATATTTGATTTGCTTTTTAAATTTTACCTCAATTCGTACAATGTTTCTCCTCCAAACATAGCTGCCATGAATACTCCATCGTTCTTCAAACTCTCATTAATACTTCTGAAACATCTGGGTAAATCGTTTACCCAGTGCAAACTCAAAGAACTTATTACTAAGTCTAGACTATTGGGTTCAAAAGAGAAATCTTCTTCATCCATAACAATGCGCGATGATCTAAGCCCTTCAGTTGTTTCTGCCTGATGTACGAATGCTGAGGATACGTCAGCCAAGATTAATTCGCCGACAGACTCCGGCAGAATGTGTTTAGACACGTGCCCGCGACCGCATCCTAAATCGAGCACCTTTTTGAAGTCTTTTTTTATATCAAACACTCTGTCTGCGAGTCTGTATCCTACTTCGTCTTTGATGTAATCATACAGTTTCACATCGTCCGCTTGTGCAGCTCGTTCCCTTTGAAGCATCTTCGCATTTCTGTCAAATATGTACATCACGCTATCCGCTGGCAAGGCAAAATTTACTGCACTGTGATTTATGTTACGGATGCATCGAACATTGACTGTAAACGAATGTAAACAATGTTCGAGGAGGACGTACATTCGGTACATTCTCTGTCGTTGAAGGTTTAACATTCTTTATTTTACAACGGATAATTAAATAATATCAATATCGATAATTGCACATTCATAATATCTTGTAATTATACATTATTTAATGCAATTTTACTACCTGTCTAAGTCTACTATCGGCGAGTTCCATGTGACTCGTACCTTGCGTAACTTAACCATAAAATAACATCTATATTTGAAATTTAATGTATTTAATGTATATTTGAAATCATGAAAATGTTAAAATTCAAATTAGTGCTTATAGTAAATTATCCGAGTAAAAATAGTAAGATAATAATTTAATATATTCATTGGAGAGATTATGGAGATATACAGCTTATGAGGAGGGTCTAGAGTCTAGGATATGAAGAATAAATAAGATATCATTCATTCAATTCTTATGGTAACATTTTATTATTACATTGTCTTCATGTTTAAATATCTACTATTACAATGAAATGGTTTATGATGTGTGGTTCCTAAACTGTAACAAAACAGATTACGTTAAGAACAATCTATTTTTTTCAATGCATTTCTTCACATTTTGTCAATTAGTGATAAAATTGTTAGATAATATTTTATGATGATATTTCATGATATTTTTCCTACATCATATTTGAAAATTTATAAATTATCTACATTTGGATAGATAAACCTCTGATATTTAATAGTTGTATAATTACATGCATAAAAATCAGGGCCGTTTCAATGTAATGTGAATATATTTGTATGCGTAGAATTTTATAACACATTGTTTAATGCCATAGTTATTATCACATATGTCTTTGAAATACAATAACATTTAGAAATGATACACATTCCTCCAAAACCAGTATAAAGCAGATTTGAAACAATTTATAATAAATACGATATTGTGCTTCAAACTTAGAAATATATGTACCGTGATCAGAATATTTATTATTTAGGTATGAGTAGGTATAAGTAAAAAATCATTCATTCACAGTTATAAAAAAAATTAGCAAATTTGAAACGATGACGTGGAAATACAAAAGTTGTTAGATTTAAAAAAATATAAATTAATACAGCAATCGTTATTTTGGTTCTGGAATAATGCAATTAAATACTTTAAAAAATATCAGATTAGTTATTTATTCTTTAAGGCAGGACTCACTCAGATGTATACTTCACCAGTAAAGTTATAGATTTAAAACATTAGAGTCACCTAAATACGTACTGTATTTGTCAAAGTGGATACTTTGAATGTTACAACACATACAAGAAATATAAAATAAGCGCTAATAATATAGTACAAGCACGTATAATTTAATATATGTTGTATAAAAACTTTAAAGTCATGTATATAAAATAGAAGCGTTACACTAAGTTTGAAGCAGCAAAAAAACTATAACTTCTTGTTGTAGGCTTACTTAACTTTAAGAATGAATACGATGGCATTTTCTTCTAATGATTGAGAATAAAAAGTTATGCAAGAATGATGGACAGAAATTATTAGTAAATGTATAAATATTCTTTGAGTATAAAAATCTTAACTTCGAGCTTCGCGTTGTTACCCCTTTTGTAATGCTAATATTCAATACAAAATTCTTAATTAACGAAGTTGAATATTAACGTTTACGATATAATTAAGTACAAATATTAAAATTACCGAATGTCGATTGCAACTAAAATGAATTGCACATATATTTCTTATTATGCGCGTAACGAAATGTATCACATCTTTGCGTGTTCTGCCTTTTAACGTGATAAAAGTTACAAACAATTTTTCTCACTCGTGATTATTAAGAAAATATTAAAAGAAGAATTCTATGCAAAAGTCAGTCCTAAATATTACTAGAAAAATTTGTACAATTACATATATAATCACAATTGAAAAGAAAAAGAATATTAATATACTTTGAGGCACAATATATAATATTACACCTGCACCTGCAACCTAGAAAAATGTCTGATGATTCGTTGCATATTCCAATTTAAAAGACGAGAGTAGATTCACTAATTAACTGTTTCTTAAAGGTAACAAGTATAGCGAGATAAATCTATTATTTGTAATGAATATCTGATGAAATATAGATAGCGAAATAATATGAAAGCAATAATATACATCTATTATACTAATATGGTTACTATTGAAAGATTGGATTCCTTCTCTGCTGTTTAGTACTGCCACAAAAATATAATTATTTTTTCTATAATACAATGTTTTAAATAACGTTTCTAGATTCTTTACCATGATTATGTGTATACTGTATGTAAATTCATTAGATAAAACATGATTCAAATAATATTCAGATAACCAATTAATTTGCAAATGAAATTTGCGTAGTGCATATTACGGTAATATCAAAGGCTCGACACTATACTTGATAAGAGTAACGAAGCCTCTTCTCTGCTTTTTCTGAAACTTCATTATTTGGTGATATCAACCGTCGTCGTTTACTTTGGCCTCAAATTATTGATAGGAGTGGATAATGTGAAATGTGCCGAGTTTGAAATAGTTGTTGCAGTACATGTTGGGACCGGCATATCGCTTATATTTGTAGCATTTGTTTCACTTTTATAACGAATATTGGTATATTCTCGACCCAAATGAAGTGACTTCTGTAAGAACGAGAAATATAGAGAGTAGAAAATATTAATGATTACAAACGATATTTTCATAACAGAAATTTCATTAAATTACCTGCTCTGCTTGCATCCGTTGGGACACAGTTTCTATATAATGCAAAACTGCGAGATAAACGAATTTATATTGTGCTTCTGTTTGAACCATTCCCGATCTTTGCGAACGAACTCTCTGAATCGTTCTCTGAATATCAATTTCACAATCCAATCCTATTGAAATAATGTATTTAAAAAAACTGTTTCGAGTACTTTAACTACTAAGAATATCAAATATCGAAACGAAAAACTACCATGACGCTTAATTTGATCGAGAATCATGTCAATAACGATAAATGTTCCGGTTCGGCCAATTCCAGCGCTACAGTGTACGAGAATTGGTCCTATGCTTGGAACAGTTTGACCGTTTGAAGCGAGCGAAGCAGCGATCGATTCTTGTCTTGCGTTCACATCGTGAAGGAAATTTAATACACAACCAGGGTCCGATGGAACACCATGATCAGGCCACGCCTAAAGTAATAACATGATTCATATATTTGCCGTAGTTGTCGACAAATTACTATCAGTATACTGATACTGATAAGAGACCTGAAAGTGATAGTGATAAATCCGTCTGGATTCTGCGAAATTTGGTTTACTCCCGTGTAGTAAGAACTCTCGTAATGTGTAATCGGCTGTTGAGGTACGAGACAAAGCGCGCACTTTCCATTCACCTCCGTATTCTTCAACTTCACCTTCTTCTGGCCAGTACCGAGCGCATTTGTTCTAAAAATCACATATTACATTATATTTAAAATCTATTGAATTCCAACGTGTGACTTTAAATCGCATACTTTTCCTCTCTCCATTTCTTTGGTAGTCATCACTATCACCCGCGTATTCTCCTGATATACCATGTGCCAGAAATCTTGTATAGTGTTTGGAAGGCAACCTTGCGTTGCGATATAACATTTATTAAAGGACCCTCTATCGTTTGTGGCATTAATTCCACCGATCTGCCCATCTCCTTCTTCGTTCTTTAAATATTTATATAAAATGAAATGTAACATTCAGAAATTCGATATAGAAGTATAGTATAGAGGTAGAGTATATATATACATATAAAGAGGTATTTACTATATTTACCTTAATATAATTAGCATTGATGTAGTCAGCTCCGGGAATATTTGGATCAACGTCCTTTAAACGTACTCTTGTATGATCGACTGTGCAACAAGTGTTTAAATAAAATTTGAGTGTAAAACATCAAGCTAATGAAACTAAACGAAAAATCCTACATGGTAAAATGTTTTTGTATCGATTCTTCGCTCTGTTTTCTGTGCGCAATCCTTCTTTCCTGGAAAACAAGTGTCGGCACTCCAACTGTTGCAATGACTCAAATTCTTCCCAGAATCCTGCTTTTCCTTTACCACGCCCTGCTCCACCTTCACCGCTACTTGTTGCTCCGTTCCACAACCATCCATTTGAACAACCATTTTCTTTATGTAATTGTCTAACTCTACTTTCGATACCACTAGCGTTTATGCGAGTAGCATTAAACGGTTGCCTAAAAGATGTAATGATGTACAAGTCATAAGAAAATATATATCTCTTTATACGATTACCAGTTGTCGCAATACTTACCGCAAATGGACAACACTTCCGCTCGTTTCAACCATTGGATTGCGTTTGTAATGCTCTATCAAGTCGCTTAAGCTATCAAACTTATCACCTCCACCAACGTCGTACTTGTTATCCTGCAATTTTTTGTCTCATGTAAAAAGTTTTCATGCTAGTGCCATGTTACCAAAGATATAATAAAGATAAGTGATAAGAGATATAAAACATAATTAACCTGAGATCGTATTATAACATGTGTAACACGATCATCTGTGCGAACAGACAATACAAAGTCACCAGGTTTACTCTGGGATTCACGAACCAGAAAAGATCCATTTTTACCTCGCTCCAACATTAAACGTTCTGCTTCTTTAGCTGATAAATGGCCGTGGAACCACCTTTACCCATATTTTACTATTAACACATACCATGCTATATGCGTGCATTCGAAGTAACAATNTATAAGAAAATATATATCTCATTATACGATTACCAGTTGTCGCAATACTTACCGCAAATGGACAACACTTCCGCTTGTTTCAACCATTGGATTGCGTTTGTAATGCTCTATCAAGTCGCTTAAGCTATCAAACTTATCACCTCCACCAACGTCGTACTTATTATCCTGCAATTTTTTGTCTCATGTAAAAAGTTTTCATGCTAGTGCCATGTTACCAAAGATATAATAAAGATAAGTGATAAGAGATATAAAACATAATTAACCTGAGATCGTATTATAACATGTGTAACACGATCATCTGTGCGAACAGACAATACAAAGTCACCAGGTTTACTCTGGGATTCACGAACCAGAAAAGATCCATTTTTACCTCGCTCCAACATTAAACGTTCTGCTTCTTTAGCTGATAAATGGCCGTGGAACCACCTTTACCCATATTTTACTATTAACACATACCATGCTATATGCGTGCATTCGAAGTAACAATAGCAAAAAAGTGTATCCAATGCATAACAGACTTTATTGTAATCTTTATTAAGAAAAAATATTAACCCGTAGATTCTGTTTCCATTAATAAATAAGTACCTTTCAGTAGTTGGATCTGCACAATTCAATGGATATTTTAATTCGATAACATCTCCATTTTTTTCACGTAACTGTCCACCGTTTTCCATATAAAATTGTACAAGTTCGGATAGGGTCGCAAACTTTTCGCCACCATAGAGATCATAGAAATCTCCTGTATTCTGTATCTTAATATGAGTCACTTCGCCATTTCGCCTGAAAAGCATATAAAAATGACAAATATTGTATCACAGTTATTATCAAGCAGGATTATATGGATAAGCAATTGATCTATGCAATGTATATGTATACCTAACAGATAATGTAAAATCACCAGGATTTGATGAACTCGGACGTGCCAGAAATGAACTATCATAGCCCCTTTCCATTAATAAGCGTTCTGCTTCTAGACCCGATATATTCGGATGAAACCATCTGCAACAGAACATGCTTTGTATCCTTGATAAATTTTTAAAACAATGACAAGTATACATAACACAAGATATCTGAGTGAATAACAAATAAAAGCTGAAAACATTTAATTCTTGAAATGATATGATCTCATATAATTGCTTGATCACATCACAATCTGTTGAACACCTGTATAATGATAGCATGAAAATTAATGAATAATATTATTAAGAAATAATTATCAAGGATTAAATAAATAATTAGTTGGAAACCTTCAGTTGATCTCCTGTATAATAATAGTATGAAAGTAAATGAACAGTATTATTAAGAAATAATGTTATCAAGGATTAAATGTAATTAGTAGGAAACCTTCAGTTTGCAACTTGAAAATGTACATACTGTTGAGCAACGGAGAATGCACAGTATGTGTCCATAAAAAGAATATACGTAAAACAAAATTATTATATCCATTTTTGGACATGAAGGATCCGACGGTGTTAATTGATTTAGGTGCATACGCATACCTTACCTCTGAGTACGTTTCGCTAATCCACGGCTAACACTGATAAATAGGCAGGCCTGTTCAGCGATCGTCCGTGAATTATGATAATTACATATTTTTTATGCAAGTGCAAAAACGTGCCTCACCTGCGAGATGCCATGTCGTGATTCCAACTATGACCAGCTGGCAATTAATAATTCATTACGCTTCATCGATGATCGCACTTTTAATTCGCAATTGTAATTAACTTAACTTTCAGCCGAACGCTAACTATACATCGTCACGATCTTTGACATATTCACTTTGTACACGAAAACAAAAAAGACTGAAACCACTGAAAAATTCTACCATTGATCNTTTAACTTTCAGCCGAACGCTAACTATACATCGTCACGATCTTTGACATATTCACTTTATACACGAAAACAAAAAAGACTGAAACCACTGAAAAATTCTACCATTGATCTCCTGGAGTTTAGAGTGGACACCTGCAAACAAACCACTTGCAAAGCTTGCGGAACCGAACGCCGGAATGCCTGTAAAATCGCGGCTACAATTATGCCGGTTTCATACATTTTAAATTTACCATTAGAGATTATTAGTGTAAAATTTCATTATATGCATCTTTGTTATCTAATGCCTAGTGCNTCGAGCGCCGGAATGCCTGTAAAATCGCGGCTACAATTATGCCGGTTTCATACATTTTAAATTTACCATTAGAGATTAGTGTAAAATTTCATTATATGCATCTTTGTTATCTAATGCCTAGTGCCAAGATATAACTTGTGTATTATATTATAAAGTATATTGGCTAATTTAATGCATGGACCTGATTTAATGTGTATATCATCATAACTTGATTATCCTATTATTATTGCCAAATTTGGATAATACGTGTAAACTAATACTTCTCGTGGTCTTACCAAGGCGCGTTAATTTTCCATAATTTTGATAAATTGCGTTGCAATCTAAATTGATCTACATGAACCATGCCACACCTGCTTCTGCACGCAGCTGCACAATTGCGATACGACTGATAACATGGTTGAGTATTGACAACGCCGGGTGATACTGATACGGTATGACAGATCCGTACATTTATTAAACAACTTATCGGCTCAAGTAACATTCATTCGAACATCGCATGTAAAAATTATTCGGGTACTTGCGTAACGAAAGTGAGGAACAATTGTGTTCCTTTGTGCGAAGATGGGTCAACACGTTTCGAGAACCGATTTCGAGTGGGTGTACACGGAAGAGCCGCATGCCTCGCGACGTAAAATAATTTTAGGTATGAACATGAAATAATTGTGATTACTCGTTTCGTTTTATAATCTGTTATCAGGTTTACTTTTAAGAAGTATAAGGATATGAAATTACATTTAATAACACTGCGACTTCATTGAAGATTCGACATTTCGCATTGCATACTTCATATGTTTACTTTGGTTTCAGAAAAATATCCGCAAATTACGAAATTATTCGGATACGATCCTAAATTCAAATGGGTGGTGACAGGAATGGTTTTAGTGCAGTTTATTTCAATGTTTTTTGTAAAGGATTTAAGTTATCCGATGTTGTTCCTCTTAGCATATTGTTTTGGCGGCGTAATTAATCACTCATTGATGTTGGGTATGTAGATAACAAATTTTCCATAAATTTTAAAAAAATATTCCTTAATTATATAGATAAGAATGTAATAGTCAGTTTGAACAGAACTGTTATCTTATGATTGTGCTATAGTTTTAAGAATAATGATTCATTAAGTTTTATCAAGAGAGTCTAAATCAAGTGGTATTGTGACTTATATCAGTGATCTTACTTTTCCATATTTTCCATTGACCTATATATNAAAAAAATATTCCTTAATTATATAGATAAGAATGTAATAGTCAGTTTGAACAGAACTGTTATCTTATGATTGTGCTATAGTTTTAAGAATAATGATTCATTAAGTTTTATCAAGAGAGTCTAAATCAAGTGGTATTGTGACTTATATCAGTGATCTTACTTTTCCATATTTTCCATTGACCTATATATACACGTGTAACTTTAACTCTTGAGTATATATATTAATCATTGAATTGAATGTCACATTATTCTTTCATTCTAGCCATACACGAAATAGCGCACAATCTTGCTTTTGGTCATTCCAGACCTAGAGCCAACAGATTGTTTGGATATTTTGCTAATTTACCTATAGGTATACCTGTATCTGTTAGCTTTAAGAAATATCACCTTATACACCATCGTGTGAGTATAGATAAAGTAAGTATCCCTAAACAAATATTGGATAAAACAATATTTACAAAATTGCAGTACCAAGGTGATGAGAAGCTAGATACAGATTTGCCAACCTTATTAGAAGCAAAATTATTTTGTACAACATTTGGGAAATTCATTTGGTTGTGTCTACAGCCATTCTTTTATGCGTTTAGACCTCTTGTTGTTCATCCATTGGCACCAAACGTAATGGAATTTATTAATTTGGTAATACAACTCACTTTTGATGGATTGGTATGGTATTTCTTAGGTAAGTTTCTTAACAGAGATAGGATCTTAATAGCTGCATAAATCATACTACATATAGTCATATGTACTGTGCAGGTGGAAAAGTATTGGTCTACTTGCTCTGTGGGTCAGCAATGGCAATGGGTTTGCATCCTGTAGCTGGTCATTTTATATCGGAACATTACATGTACAGAAAAGGTCATGAAACTTATAGTTATTATGGTCCGCTAAACTGGATCACCTTCAATGTTGGATATCATAATGAACATCATGATTTTCCTGCTGTTCCTGGCTCGAGATTACCAGAGGCAATTATAGTCCCCATATAAATAACAAGTTGCAGACAATACGTAAAGTTCGAGGTTTAAATGTTATTATTTTTTCTAGGTGAAACGAATAGCTCCTGAATTTTATGACAATTTACCACAGCATAACTCGTGGGTTTCGGTTTTGTATGATTTTGTTATGGACCCTGACATTGGCCCATATGCGAGAATCAAGCGCAAACATAGAGGTCTATCTTCATAAAAATTTAGATAGTCCTAACTTTTTTTATTAAACAATAATTAGCATCTGGAACTTGTAACACTGTATGCACACTTTAAACGTAAACGTTATTACTGTTACTTTATTAGGATATACATATGTGATATTAATAAAAAGAGCCAAATATTTATTTATCATTGGAATGAAATAGTGAATGGAACATTTAACTACAAATCACATTTTGCATGTTTCAGTGAAATACATGAGATCACACGAGTGAAAGATGCTAAACTAGTAAAAAATTTCCTATTTCATAGAGTCTGTAAATAACTGTAATAAAATAACACAGAAACTAATCTATAAATAATGTTGTAGATAATAGGGATGTTGCTATGATATGCGTATACATATATTTTTAGGCAGGTGCCTATATAAATGGAATTTCATAATTTTGTAATCTAGTCATTATGAAATAAATTCTTTGCTATAAATCAGTGTTTCTTAATTTTTTCAAAATATACTGATGTGGTTTATTTAAAGCTTATCTTATATAATAAATGTATGAATGTTATACNTCGAACGTTCGACATTAATGTCGGTTTTTAATGAAATCATTTCCCACATTCCACAATGAAAACGGAGGAAAGGCCGTTACACACGTATGAACTTCACTTCAATCAAATTGTAAAGCGTAAACGTAAGCGTAGCAACGATTTGTCCATTACCAAACGAAGATGCTCTCTTTTGATAAGTGCCAGTAATACGAAAAGGGCGATGTGAAAATTTCGTTTCTACCTGGAAAAGCGATTTTCAATTCGGTACATAGAGATAGATAGTCGACACCTGTAATGTTGATGGAGAAAGTATACTAAAATATAAAAAATAATATCCGATTGTTTATCGTAAGATGGTTTCTTATTATAATGGAGAAACTAGCTGCGTGTGTACGGTTCTCCGCGCAAGGTGTCTGCAATGGTGCATCAGTTTGATAATGGTAAAAAATAATGTTTATCTGAATGATGTATAATCCCGCTCCCATGTATATCTGTAATACAGTGAATAGAATGGGAAAACAAAACGGATCTTGTTGGTGGTTTGTGAAAGCCGTGAAATGGATACCAGTTCTTTTCATCTTGACGGTAGCAATGTGGTCGTATTATGCTTATGTGGTGCAGTTATGTTTTTGTAAGCGGTTTTTTTATAAACTCTTCGTTCAAATAATTTTTAATAACAGAGATTTTCGAAATGATGATATTTCTCTTTAACCTTTATATTAATTTTTCTGTGTGTCCTTTCTAGATACTGTAGATAATTATGTCCAAAAAGGTGTGTATAATTATATTTTCTACAAAGAATACATCTATTAATGCTAATTTAATAACGTTATATTAACTTTAATATTGTTTCTTTGCTTACAGCTTTTTATTTGTTTATTTATCATATCGTCTTTCTACTATTTTTATGGTCCTATTGGCAGACCGTATATACAGATTTAATCGAAATACCAGACAAGGTAAGATGCAGCAGGAGATGCAGACCAATAATTTATTTTACAAGACTATATCAATAAGAGAATAAGGAACGTTATGTTTCTTACAGTTCAAAATACCAGATATAGAAATGGCAAAAGTTCAACAAGCAGAGACGGAAGAAGCACAGAGACAAATTTTAGAAAGATTTGCACAAGATCTTCCAGTCACTAATCGTACTATGAAAGGAGGCATGCCACTTATTATTTGACAATTTTGTTTCTAAAATTAATGCACATGTCTTATATAACATAATTTTCTTTTCAGTAATACGTTTTTGTGAAAAGTGCCAGTTGATAAAGCCAGATAGAGCACACCATTGTAGTGTGTGTAATACATGTGTTTTAAAAATGGATCATCATTGTCCATGGGTGAACAACTGTGTAGGTTTTCACAATTACAAATTCTTCATGTTGTTTATGGCATATGCACTTCTTTATTGTATATTCATTACTGTTACATCTTTACAGTACTTCATACGTTTTTGGAAAGTAAGTGTAACTTCTACATATCATTCTTTTTAATATGATATAACTTTGTGTTGTGTATCGTTCTCGTGTTAATAGAAATTGTTCTTTTTATAGGGGGAATTGGATGGAATGGGTAGATTTCATCTACTGTTCTTATTCTTTATCGCACTGATATTTGCAATTAGTTTAAATTCCCTTTTCCTCTATCATTGCTACCTTGTTTTACACAATAGATCTACGTTAGGTAAATTGAAAGCACGTTTTATACAATTGTTCATCTCATAGAATATCTTTATTGNATTTTGTTTCTAAAATTAATGCACATGTCTTATATAACATAATTTTCTTTTCAGTAATACGTTTTTGTGAAAAGTGCCAGTTGATAAAGCCAGATAGAGCACACCATTGTAGTGTGTGTAATACATGTGTTTTAAAAATGGATCATCATTGTCCATGGGTGAACAACTGTGTAGGTTTTCACAATTACAAATTCTTCATGTTGTTTATGGCATATGCACTTCTTTATTGTATATTCATTACTGTTACATCTTTACAGTACTTTATACGTTTTTGGAAAGTAAGTGTAACTTCTACATATCATTCTTTTTAATACGATATAACTTTGTGTTGTGTATCGTTCTCGTGTTAATAGAAATTGTTCTTTTTATAGGGGGAATTGGATGGAATGGGTAGATTTCATCTACTGTTCTTATTCTTTATCGCACTGATATTTGCAATTAGTTTAAATTCCCTTTTCCTCTATCATTGCTACCTTGTTTTACACAATAGATCTACGTTAGGTAAATTGAAAGCACGTTTTATACAATTGTTCATCTCATAGAATATCTTTATTGATTCGTAATACATTTGTAGAGGCCTTTACACCACCTATGTTCAGCACAGGGAAGGATAAAGATGGTTTTAGCCTTGGAAAGTACAATAATTTCCAAGAAGTATTTGGTGATAATCCTAAGCTATGGTTCCTTCCTGTTTTCACTAGGTATGTCGAACAGTATTTAGTTATTTATACCCACAATTTATATTATTTAGTTTAACAATCTAATATGATTGATGATTTCCTATCGAAACTGTGAACCATTTGCACAATATATAAATGTGAAGAATATGTAGCACAACTATTGTAATTATGTAGTAATTACAATCCATAATTGTATACTAGGTAAAAGAGCATGTGAATGCTGATATACATATATATGTATGTATATACGATACAATGTCGTAAATTGATTCACGTCAATATCACTTATATCAGAAAATTAAATTTATCTTATTGTTAAATGTCATCTCGCATAGAAAATAGAGTCTAGCAATATTCGAAGGATTCCACCTTTAGCACTGTCTGTCGTATTGTATGCTTTGTTTATGTATGTATCTTTGAATTAAGCAACTATAGTAGTGTATACCTTTGCAAAGAAGCAAGCTATCTATCATTTCATAGGTAAAATACAAATTTGAAGAAAATGGGAAAAATAGATCGTACAAACTGCCTTAAAAATCAAACGAGTTCAACGTGAAGAATAAAAATAAAAATTATGTATCTATCCATACGAATTTTTCGTGACTTCAATTCATTCAATTATGTCTTTCGTGAATTAAGTACATAAATACAATAGTAGTTGTATCACCGTTAAAACGCGATGGATACGTTGAATGTGTTCTAGTCTTGGAAACGGTGTCATCTTTCCGGTACGTGCGCAACATCAAGCCACACCCAATACTTACGACTCCATGGGCAGTACTCGAAACAGGTCAGCAAAATAGAAATCTACGTGCCAATAGAACGATAGCTACGTACGAACCTTACTATGGAACTCCTTAATATTCTTGATTGAAAGGCAGTTGTATCGAAATGAGTAACACATTGTTACATTTAAAAAAATATCTGGATGAACAAAAAGGGAGAACATTTTCTTCATATTTTTTTACATTCATATACATCTCTTCTCCAGAGTATTGACTTTTTGTTCTTATCATTTATTTTATACAGAGTTCCAGAGTAACGAAGTTAGATACATGTGTTTGCTTTGTGGATGCATGCAATCATTTTATTTGTGCTTCTATTCTATTATAAAGTCTATAATGTTATATTTATTATTCGTCAACATTGAGAATAACATACAGCAATTGGTGAAATTATATTTCTGGTGCTATGTCTGTTCTTGTCTAACGGCTTTTCTTAACTGTTGATTTCATGTGTGTTTTGTTACTTGTTGAAGGGTGTTCTGGTTGTGAATTCTAGTCGATGTAACATTAACTCCATATGATAAATCGTTAATCATATATGGCGTTTACGCACAATAATAAATATTGTTTATAGTGATCGTACATTGAATTGTTAAAATCGATGATATTTATACGACTACCTACAATAAGATTAAATCTGTATCTTGTATTTAATCTACAGATAATCATTAATTGAGATGGACTTTGAAATAGGTATCAGTTTTATTTCCAACTCATAATTTAAGAAGTGCATGCTGTTTGTAGTTGCATCATATTCTGTATCGATAAAAAATTTCATTATTCGTCAGTATAATTTCTTTACTATTTCAAAAGGTATTGTGCATTTGGTTCTTGCAGATTAATATTTATTTGATTGTTAGAAGTGGCGTAACTATATTCCACATTATTTTTTTTATATACTTTCTTCTTATTTTATAAATAACGAATGATTCGGAAATAGACGATTGAAAACGAGAGATTGTACGTTCAAAGAATTAAGAGAGGGTAAATATAAATTTAAGTAGTTACGCTACCTCTAAGTACAAGTGGGATTACATCGAGTAGAAGGTAGGGTGTGGGTTACAGTTTTGGCGATGGGGTAAACTTTCCTGAACGGCTGTGCAATGAAGACACGCATACTCTGTTGGGACCTACTACCCAACAGTGGGGTGATGAGACCGAGCTTGACTCTCCACCTCTCTATGGGTCGCGATCAGGTATCGTGTAGTCTGTGAATCCCTAATTGAGGCGATGCGGTAGTACTACGTGCATTGCCCGAGAATAGATAGTACTTCTGGTACAAAACTCGTGTTAGCCACATGTACATACTCTTTGTGCTAGATTTACAAACAGAATATATATTACTCGACTACACGAGTAATTCTACGTGCTGATACTAGCTCATACCTTTGATCATTTTTTTCTTACAAATAGGGTGTAATAGTTATTGCTTTATTGAAGGAGAGATGGAGCATTTATTCTCTAAAATACATATTTCTAATAAATAGGAATAAAAACTGGGAATACGTTAAACCTGTATTTAATGTAAACTCTTTATTTATATGACAATTTTAAAAATAGTAATCGGCTAAGGACGTTGTGGCATCAAACGAATCGTTCTAAGAGTACGATTTAATAAAGAGTTTACCCTGAAATTGTATTTGATGTATGTAAAACACGTGTTGTGCAGTTTCTTCTAAAGAGCATTTAATTGCTAATTTAATGTAATGATAATAGTCGGTACGTGACGATTATGCTTAAAAGTAACGGTAAAAGGAGTATGTAGTGAACGATGCATTTTTTATATTGATTAGTACATAAATGTACAATTTGTACAATAAAATATTTAGAGAATTATGCTTGAAAGACGAAGATTGTATAAATTGTATATTAATTTTATGCTATCACATTCGTTATTTATGCATTTATTGATTTATAGAATATGTGTGATATTCTACTTATGATATAAATATATGTAAATTTCGTTGTCTATATTACTAATTGCAGAAAACTGTAATAAAGAAACGACAAAAATAAATTGATAAAATCTGAGTATTTCGTGTATTTATAATGTACGAAATACTGTAACTTTAATTCTTGTTTGATTGAAAATTATTTCCATAGTCGCATGCATGTTCAACTACAAACAATTCACTTACAAGAAACTTATTATAAGTAGTTGTATAATTCATTATAAAAATTAAACATGCTCTAGTTGCACGAATGTTTCCTTTTTTTAATTAACTATGTATTTAATAATGATAATGTTTTTTTAATAATTTAATAACAGTAAGCCAGACAAATGCATGCTATTTATACTTTGAAATAAATTCATCACTTTCTTNGTTATAAAAATTAAACATGCTCTAGTTGCACGAATGTTTCCTTTTTTTAATGAACTATGTATTTAATAATGATAATGTTTTTTTAATAATTTAATAACAGTGATCCAGACAAATGCATGCTATTTATACTTTGAAATAAATTCATCACTTTCTTCATATGGCTAGCGTAACAATTAAATTATTTCATTCACTACAGTTTTGTATTTAACGCGAGTGTATCTATATATCTCTATATATTCAAGTAATTAAGTAATTAGGCTGAGTTTTTGGCTGCAGGTCCACCATTGATCAAATGACATTGGTACAAGAAGCTACAATTTTGGCACTTGGCGCTGGGTAATATTAAGTGGCTGTGTTTAAAAGTGTGTCTGACTTTGTTCAAACTTTCACAATTGAGATCTATCATCTTGCATAAAATAACAGCAAACCCTTTACAGTTTCATTATGAAATGAGAAATATATTCTTAACTTATCATACTGTTATTAATATTTATTTTATAGTAATTTTTATCATAAATAACATTTTTCGTGTAAATCATTCGTTGTATCTATTTTTAATCTATCAAAACGCGTATATCAAAAGTAATTGCATATTTACGTGCTGAATCCTGTATGGCATAATTGAGTTTTGTATTACTGCATGCAACTCTAAAGCCCCTTTTATTTATAAACACTAACATTGAATGCTTTTTCTCGCAGGAAATATATGCAGTGTAATGTAATGGCTTTTTGTGAAATCACGCAGCATAACTATTTACGTCCATCGATACTAAATCTTGTTAATGTTTATCCAAATAAATTTCGCGAATTTGTCATAACTTATCGGTAGTTACGATCGTGAAATGGATTAATTTCCTTTTAATATTTTACAGCACTGCTGTGATAGGTCCTGCAGCTGATGCCAATCAACCTTTGGTGGATGCAACTGAAGTTGTTTAGAATAACATATATTTTTAATTGATTTTCGTATTTTTATGATAAAAAAATGTTTTTCTTTAAATATTAACACAGATTGTTCTCAAGGTTGTCATATAATTCCTTTGCATCCACAGTTCTAATCTCATTCATGTTGAAAGCAAACAACTTGACATTATGCTCAATTGATTCTTAACAGAAAGATGCAAAGGATTAATATTTAGACGATACTAACTGCTGTGTGTATTAGCTCTTACAGATCCCTATACATTAACACGTGTTGTCAAAATTATTGACAGGAAACAGAATATAAATTAATCTGCACAACATCTTCGATACCATAAATATGCAGCATGTACTACATTTTATTGTTATCGTCATCGTCATGATCGTAATTTTCAGTGAATAACTTTAAAATAAGGAAGAAACAGAGTGTGTGTGTAACACTGCAGAAAATCGATATAATTAAAAGACATTTATTGCCCCAAATATGATGCTTTCGTTCAAGAGTATGAATCAAAGGTATTGTAAAGTAATAGATAAACTTGCCTCCGGGTCAGTACCGTGCCCCCTTGATGTTATACGTTTTAAATGGAGAATGTGTCGAAAGAATCAATATTTTAACGTATTCGCCAGAAAGTGGGACATTGAACAATAAAATCATTTACATTGAATAGAATATATTTTAGCTATGTCCGGTGTAAATTATGCTATGTGAAAGAAAAAAAAGAGTTAGTAAGTTCTATTGTTACTCAAAAGTTTAAAGCATGTCACGACGAAATCAACTAACGTTTCCCTTAAAGAAATACAAATACAAAGATACTACAGCGTTGCAATTCATGAATGTACAATTTACATAAGACTGCTTCAAACTTTTGTGTTTCTCGACATTAACCGAAATAAGAACAACTTTTCTTTTGCATGTTTAAGATAGTTGCCAAGTATTTTTATTAACATTTTCATGAGATTTATATTCAATATTATATGTGAATGCTTTCGAGTATTTTGCTTAATTAGTCAGGAAATTTCGTTAATACTTTTCAAATATATTTTTCTTGTACTTAGTCGGTAAAATTATTCTATTTAGAATTAATATTGCGAAACTGGTATGTTTTAATATCAATATAATGTATATTTTATGACTGACAAAGTAATACATTTGCGTAACAACATCTTATTTTCAAATATATGTATACATTGTAAGAGCATTTATTGTGATTATTAAAAAATTATATGCGAAAGATCAGGCTTTCTTGAACAATGATAAATGCAATAATTGTTCCATTGCGAATACAAACTTAACAAATATTACAAGTTGTAACCATAATTTTTTATCCAGCTCAATCCCTTTACTGAAGATGCTTTTGGGCGGTATTCCAAGCCCACGTATTCGTGATACCCTTCTTTCTCTAATGTAGAAAGGACATACTTGTAATTTATTTCGCCTGCAGTGTCAGGTTCGTGTCTCTCTGGTACTTGAGCAATTTGTACGTGTCCTACAAATTAATCGAAAGCATAAGAATTGAAATACATGAGTATGTAAAATAATGCTCGTCTACCTATATATGGGAAAAGTTCCTTAATGTTATTGGTAATATTGCCACAAATATGTTGCATGTGGAAAACATCCAGTAGAAGTTTTAAACTTGGACTATTTATCTTCTTTATTACTTCCAAGCCTGTAAAAATAATTTAATGTCAAGGATAAATTAATTATGTCAAAAGTGTAGTAACGTTTACCCTTTTGATAACTGTTCATATAATAATTCGGAACAGTAATGCTGTTGATCGGTTCTATAACACCAAGAATTCCTTCTTTGCTGAATCTATCAGCTGCATATGAAAGATTCTTTACATAAACATCGTCGTTAGCAGATGTTACTTCGTTCACTTTGCCTGACATTACATGGATCCTACAAAACAATGAATTAGATCATAATTTCTGATTAATACAGTTAAACTTATTTACTTTTTGCAATTCAAAGCTTTTGCATATTCAATCGTCAAGTCAATGCTTTTTCTAAAATTCTCCTCTTCTCCAGGTATTGCTGCAAATCCTAACTCTCCTTTAGTCACATCACCTATTCGCAGTAATAACATCAAAATCAAATTCAGAATGTTGGACCTTGGTTAAATCAATTGCAATTATTACATACCTGTATAAACATTTATAAGAATCTGTTCAACACCAGCGTTCTTTTTTGCTTCCGACACTTCTTTGACAGAGAATCCAAAAGGAAATCCACTTTCTACAGCTTTAAAACCAGCTTCTTTTGCTAATCTGTATCTTTCAAGGATTGATGGTGTTTCCAAGAACATGAACGATAAATTGGAAGCAAATTTCACGCTCATGTTGTTTGATTTGCTTTAAACTCAGTTATAGCAGTTGATGACAGTACTGTAAATCACTTACTTCTGATTCTGATATTATATAAAGCTTCTTATCATCACTTGAGAAAGTTTTGTTTATCTTAAGTGCTGAAGTCATATCTGACACATTTTTTACATTAATGCATAGATACCACTCAAGTTAAATTGAGTTGGAGATTTATTCGATAATTTACATTATTATTTTATAAAGTAATTTGTTGTGTGTGTTGGATACTCATCACTAACCTCGAGAATAATTGGAAACTAACTTAATTTCTTTACAGAAAGTAATTTAAAACTTGTCACTGTAAAACGAAAGTAAAAGTTGAATATCCACGATCTATTAGCACATTTTTCTCATTATTATTATATTTTTTGCAATGATCGTTCGTGCTATTGAATTGGGATTTTATTATTTGTATATGTCAAAGGAATTTTCAAGGGAAAATGTAAAACAGTATTTTAGTATAATTTGTCGAGTTTTCATTAAAAAAGCTGTAGGACATGTAATGCAGATTTTCTTCACAAACAGATTCTGTTTAACATGAAACACAATGCACTGGTAGCAATGATACAAGTTCGACGTAAGAAATAATGAATAATTGAATAATTCTCTTTATTTTCATCACTCGTCATCGTCGCGAACTCCACCACCGGGCATTTTTGGTCCACCCGCGCGTTTCGCCATAATAATTTGATCAATTTTAAGTATGGTGCACGCAACACCAACTGCATATTTCAAACCCCACTGTTTCGTCAAGAACAAGTCCAAAATCTGGGCATCTAACGCATCAATAAGTCCTGCCTTTTGCTGCAAAACAATTTTTCATTAATACGTGTCATCATACCAAGTTTTAATAAAAAAAATGTAATTGTATACCTCTATGTCGAAACCACAATTCTTCTTTCCTTCCTTATGCGCAGCATATAGTTTCGATAGAAGTTCGGACGCATAACTTCCACTGTTATCCGCTAAAGTTTTTGGGAACGTTTCCAGTGCCGTTGCGAATTTTCGCACTGCGTAATGTTCTAAGCCTGATAATGTGTCCGCGTACACGCCGAGTTGTGCGGCGAGTTCAATTTCAGTAGCGCCTGCTCCGGGAACGAATCTCCCGTCTCTTGTTATTCCCTTGAACGTATTTACTCCGTCGTCGATGGCGCGTTCGATGTCATCCATATAATTATCAGTGGATCCTCGAACGATTACAGTACTAACACGACTATCTTTGCCGTTTAGTGCAAATTTCACGACTATGGTGTCCCCGACTTCATCGATATATACCGTATCAGCGTATCCTAATTCTTCCTTCGTTGGTGGGGTCTTTGAACAAGGAATCCATTTACATACTTTTGTTCATATATTAACAGTGAAATTCTAATGAAATAAAATAATGTACCAGTTTTGGGAGAGCAGTAGCTCCAACAGTTTTGCATAATCTCCTAACATCGAACTTGCTAGGTATACGAACAGCCATTAAATTATACTTGTTCATATAATGCAACGTCATATCACCAAATTTTCCTCCAGAGACGACTACATTAGCTCCACTGTCGGCGATTGCTTTTATTTGAGATTCTAACAAGGATTCCTCTCCTCTGGAGAATTTCATCAGTTCGTCCGCGGTCTTGATTAAGACTGTTCCTTTCGTCTCGGTCTGTACAATGTCCACGGCACAGGTGTAGACAGCAACTCTTGCATTTTCCTTCCTCGTAACATCTCCTTCGACATGCCGTTTAAACACCATTCCTTGTACCACTTCAGAGTTGGATAAACCACATCCAAGTATTTTACAAACGCGTACGTTATCTACATTGAAAGTGGTGTTTTCTGGCATGATGGACACGCAAGCTTTCGCGACAAGGGAAGTGAGGAGGTCTTCGTTTCCATATTGTTTGCTCATGATGGACGATTTAATCCCTACTTTTACTTGGTTCTCATCTCTGTAATCCTTTATCTCATAACAAACTAACGATGGTAAAATGTCCAAAACTTTTTCTAACGAGGCTTCGTATCCTTCGACTATTTCAGATGTAGTAATACCCTGTTACAGAGAATATTTATATTCTTCAATGTATGTACATTTTTTATTGAATATATAGTGTCAAAAAAAATTTTGAAATTTTACCAAACGAAGTAGCTCTTCTGCAGCTTCCAAGAGAGCTCCAGCAAAAATGACCACAAAGTTAGTACCATCCCCAACTTCTGCCTCTTGCATTTTTGATGCTAAGACTATCAATTTGGCAGCTGGATGTTCAACTTCTAGCTCATTAATGATTGTAGCTGCGTCATTGGTAACAAACAGTTTTTCAATGTGGTTGATGACCATTTTGTTCATTCCATTTGGACCATAAGCAGTTCTCACAGTTTGAGCAAATTCCTTGCACGCTGTTATATTTCTAAATACAGCTTCCTCTAGGCCTGAGAAATACTGATTCGAACAAGATTCACATTAGTTATGAATATTAGTAATTTAACATCTTTTATTCATGGCTTACCTATAAGAGCCACTTTATTCCCTCAAATGCAGGACAAAAGTGGCTCTTTTTTCACGCATATACTTTATTCCAGCAAAATGAAACGCGATCATTCCCTTGGGTGATTATTGCCCTCGCTTCGCTCGGGCAGTAAACCCACCCGCGGGAATAATCAACGACTTTACTCCCTTGATGCATAATGTATTATTATTGCTTATAATTTGATTATCATTATTAATAAGGATAAATAGTAAATTATAAGTTACTGTAAATTACTGAAAGTTGCATGTAATTAGGCTGACAACTTGGAAGCTGACAGCCGGTTGCAAATCACGTGAAGAATAAGTAAGCTTTTTATTTCAGACAAAATACGGTATATACAGAACAAATATATTATGCCTATAAAAGGTAATGTTTGATACAACGTTGAGTCGTATTCTATTTGACGAAGGAATATCGTTCGGCTACGCTGCGATAGTTTACGAATATCTATCAGAAAATATTTAACACTTACACGTGCTCCTTCTTTGAGCATTTGGGACATGCCCGGTGCTTTTGGTATGTGCATAGCCATGATCTTTTATTAAAATCAAAGATGTTTCTCACGTGTGATTCACTATTCACGGATCAACCCACAACTTCAATTTTCCGTCAAAAACGATCAAGCACAATCAAGTATCGAGACTCTTCTTCAGGTTTAGCTATCGGCCATCAGAGTGATCAAAGTGACATCTTTGCGCGATAATAATCATTTTATTTTGCTATATAACAATTTGATATTTCTTTTTGCATTGAAATATCAAGTGCGAAAGCATCGTCTAAATAAATAATAGCAAGTTATTCTAAATGTATACAAAATATATTGTAATTGTTAAATGAGGTGATTCATGAAAACTGATGAAAACCAAGCTTGAGGGATGTGCTCATAAATTGATAAGTGGTAAAAGTTGGAATCAGTTGGAATAATACATCAAGTATCTGAATCTTTACAGCGTTATTAACGGAAATTATTAATTAGTAAGTTCAATCTCGTATAATCTTTTTAATATTAAACAGACCGAGTAAACTTAAAAGTTTCTATTTTATTTGAAAGCGTTTGGTAAGGGACTCTGTTTTCTTCAACTGTTATGGATATGGTGACCACGAATTTACAACAACAACGTCAAATCACGGAGCAGCTACGCCGTGAAGCTGCTATAAAACGAATTACGGTCAGTAAAGCAGTGGAGGATATCATGAAATATATCACGGAGCACGAGCAGGAGGATTATCTTTTGGTTGGTTTCTCATCTCAAAAGTCGAATCCCTTTCGTGAAAGGAGTTACTGTACCCTTTTTTAAGCTCTCATGCTTAAAATGAGGACCAATCATTATTTTAATTTTCTTCATAAACTATTGAAATTTTGATATGTATTTAATTTGTTATGTTATCAGAACAATGTACTGAATCTGCTTATGCATATTTATTTAATTGATTTAATCCATTTTGCATTTTCGCTTTAATTTTTGTTCAACACAAACACGAGGCAATATTATTTGTCCATTTGGAATTTATATTTGAAGAATCTCGTCCAGATTTATCAAGATTCTACTATTGTGATTTTATTGGCCTAACATAGCATAATAGAAAACACAGAGGGTTTCTACATTATACAAACATTTATACATAAATATAAAATGGTATTTTGTACAGCATTGATCTTCCAAGAATGTTTAACATGTTGTAGTGTTTTTTACATGCCAACACTGACAACAAAACTGTTGTTTGACAAGTCTATTTTTCATAGTATTTACACGATATGAGACGAAAGTAACTATTTTAAATACATGTGTGCCTAAAACCAATGTACTTTTGTACAATTTATATTGTTGATTATGGAAACCTGAAAGATACTAAGCTAATGACGAAATAAAAAG
Source organism: Ceratina japonica (assembly GCA_019453355.1). Taxonomy (NCBI): domain Eukaryota; kingdom Metazoa; phylum Arthropoda; class Insecta; order Hymenoptera; family Apidae; genus Ceratina; species Ceratina japonica. Next base: position 62,806 of record SMSR01015975.1, on the reverse strand, counting down.
ATATTAAAACATTATTTCTTGTACGTTCATTATATCCCATATTTCACTTATGATGCAATCAATGTTCATGAATTGGCAACAGGTGGTATTGCTTAGATTTTATTTGTTATGCGCGAGCGAAAGCAGTATTAAAAATTTAAATATCCCATTTTCCTCAGCAAGGCATGAGAACTCGAAATTCGACTGAATTTCAGTTCTTTTTATACCGTCTTAGTCTGTTCCGTACGTTCGCGCGTTTTGTACGTGACATAACCCGGATACACTGTATATCCACTGGTTGCACCATATCATCGTAAATAATTTGAAATCAAGTTTGTAAAGAGGATCCAGAACATGTTTTCGATTAATTTAGTAGCATTAGACAGTTATCAGTCAACTCCACTGTCAGACCTCGATGTAACATTTTCGGATTTCCGGGGAAACAATATTAGACAAGTTCCAGTTATTCGAATATTTGGGTCTACTCCTTCTGGGCTAAAAACATGTTTACATATTCACAAAGTATTTCCGTATATGTATATACCGTGCACAATAGATAATAATGTCGACAGTTTCATGTACAAATTAGCAGCAGCAATAGACTCTGCATTAAACGTGTCGTTAGGCTCTGCAACGTCGAATACTCAGCATGTCCATAAGATCCAAAGAATCGCTGGAACTCCTCTTTACGGATATCACGAGAAGCAGCATCTATTCTTTAAAATTTTCTTTTATAATCCAGCCATGATTAAAAGAGCAGCTGATTTACTTCAAGTATATATTTAAAAGTGTTTCTCTTTCTTTTCATTAAATAATACAAGACTAATGGCATTCTTTTTTCAGAATGGTACAATATTCAATCAATGCTTGCAACCGCACGAGGCACACATACCTTTCATTTTACAATTCATGATGGATTATAATCTTTATGGAATGAGCTTAATAAATTTGAGAGATGTCAAGTTCAGACAGCATATGTATACAGGCTCAAGAGATACTTCACAGAATGAGAGCTCGTCAAATTCATTTGATTCTCAAAAGTGGCTTCCTGTACATATTACGAGACAGAGTTCCTGTAAACTAGAAGTAGATGCTTGTGCATCTGATATACTTAACAGGCAAGAAATCGAGAATGGCTTAGATTTAAATCCAGGCATTGCAGCCATTTGGAATGAAGAAAAGTACAGAAGGGAGGCAAAAGACTTGGCGAATCCTGCATCGCAATTATTATACACGAATTCGAATGAAAGAAGTTATGAACCAACAGAGAATGATATTTACCAGAACGAGAGATTAATAAGGAGATTAGAATCACTGATTAGTGAAGATACAACACCAGTATCATCAAAAACGCTTAGTTATCCCATAGAAGTAGCAGGTGAAGATAACTTATTAAGTCGGGAAGATCAGAATGAACCACTTTTGGATAATAATTTATTAGAACTTGAGAAAACTGTGACACCAGAAAATTTAATTCATGATGCAGCGATGGAGAACAACATTTTAGATTCTCAAGATATGCAGTTAGTGGAAATGTTAGCAAACTTGGCAGAGGGAAATGAGGAAGAAAAGGTAATAGATGATGACAGTATGCTGGGTTCTCAATTTTCTGTCTTAAGCAATCAAATTCAGGAGGATCATGAAGATGAGGAACTTGACGATTTAAATATCACAAGTTTAGAGTTGGACAGTCTTAGTTCATGGAATTCGGCTGTTGGGCCCAGTAGTCAGACAAATATGCCTGAAACTGATCCACAAGTCGCTGAAAACGATATAGAAATTGATAAAACTATTACTGAAGACTCTTCATCTTTAGATGTCCCTCAGCTCGACGGACCATCTGATTTAATTTCAAAAAATAAAGAGCAATCATTGATATTTATAAATAAATCAAGGCGAGAAAAGAAAGCATGTAAAACCATGTTGAATGAGAAAACTACAGCTACGACATCGATAAATGTATTTGACATTAGATTGTTTAAATATTTGAAATTGGATCATGAAAATTTGGATGTTTATGATGTAGATGAGATTGATTATACTTCAGACGATTACAAAGCATTAGAACCATCAATATGTTCTAAAACTAATTCTAATCAAACTAACTTAAATAAGTTAAATATACCTGCGTTTGATGGTAACGCTGATGATAGCTCCAGTGATTCCGAGTTGGTTCAAGATATCACTATCAGCACAGAAGAAAAACGTATTTGTGTTTACAAGTCGTCTACTAATGGCGAAAACAATGTTGTTAATGGTACACTGAAACGAAAAATAGAATTGAATGATTGCGATTTGGAATCTCCTCGCAAACGACGTAATACTAACGCATGTGCTTCGCAAAATGAATCACATAGTACTCCAGGAAAAAGAAAAAACATGGGAAGCCCACGATCTGCATCGAAAAACTATTCTCCTCTTAATATAAAAATAATATCGCCCAAGATAAATAGAAATGTCGAAAGTGATAGACCTTCAACATCTACTTGTCTTAGTCCAAAACGAAGTGATCAATCCTTAAGAACGAATTTGTTTCGTGAGAAAATAAACAGCCATTCTTCTGAAGAAACTAAAGGTAAGAGATACATTCTTATCGTCCAAGATGTGTTAAACAACTAATTATTTTTCCAGCATGCTCCACGCGTAGCAAAGTTACAAATATTAATGAGACGTTTATCATCGAGAAATACAATTCCAGGTAAGGCAAACAAGATTATATTCTAGTTTTACGTAAATCTGATATTTACAATTGAATTTGAACATTTTCAATACAAGCACACGTGAGAAATTGCCTGATTTGGAAGGAAATTTTGATACGTCGAGAATGAGTCCCGAAGCACAAGCTTCCTCAAGAAGTAACAAAGAGGTCCGTAAAAGATTAAATTTTGTAAACATTGATGTACGAGATACTAAGCCTGTGGAAAGTAATTTGGATGAATTTCATTTTGAAAACTTAGTTTTAACAGAGGATGTAATAAACAATTTTGATAAGGAGAAGGAGAAAATCAATTATGGTCATGATTTACCTGGTACATCGAAAGATACGTATGACCTTTTATATCTGGACAATGTCTCTGATAAGACATCATTAATAAGTGAAGAAATCATAGACGAGGACGAAGAAGACGTTTGTAATATGACGTACACGCAGTATCTGAGTAAAATATTACCATCTGAATCATCTACAAGTGCTACGCCATCAGAAAGTATATACGATTCTAAAAAAAATGAATCAGTTACTATCACCACTAAATTTAATCCACCGAGCAGGCAAAGGATTCTAAGTACCATGAAGATGTACAACATTTTAGAATCAAAATTTAACGCTCCATTCTTCAGTAATAAAATTGACTCTATAAAACAAAAGGAAGGTATAAATAAAAATAATATAGATGAGGTACCCTCGTTCAAGTGCAGTTTAGACACAGTTACGAGTATCAAACTTTGGCGTCGTTTAAAAATTAATGAATTCTATCCTTCTGGTTCAAGTATCAAATCTTGTGATATAAAGAGGGTTTTAGCTGGATACAATTCGTTAGTAATTCATCCTCTCGTTCGACCACCAACAGTAAAGAGCGTTAAAACTTGGTTGCAAGGAAAGAAATATTTGTCAAAGAAGAACAATGAAGCTACAGTAGTAAAAAGCAAGGTTGATGTGAAACACACAACTGAGAATAATGTATTTAATGAAACATCCAAGGACCTTGAAAATACAAAGAGTAATTCACAAAGCTCTAATAATTCAGAGCATTTATCTAATAAAAGTATTTCTAATTCTTTACAACAAATGCTTGAGAATCCAATATTGTATAAAAATGCTGAGAAGCAACAACATTTAGGGATCTCTTATGGGCAAATTGAATTTAGTTTAAGTCAACACAGTGGCAATGTCGAAAATGAAAATCTTCAAAATGCCAGAGGCGTAACTGTGGTAATTAGTAATAATTCAAAATTTTTTATGTTAACTACGATTGATATTAAATATTTCTCTATTTAAAATATTGCAGCATCAATTTTTAACGATATTATCAGTAGAAATACACGTTATCACGCGGGATAAGCTTCTTCCTAATCCAGAACATGATCCAGTTGCAGCGATATTTTATGCCGTTCATAACGATGTCCCGTCGTCTTCAAAACATGAACAGATAGAGCATGGTATGCAGAGAAGTAATTGTTTTAAACTTTTAATAAACATAATTGAATCGTTGTTTCAGGTATCATCATAAATTCATGCGCAAAAAGTACAAAAATTAAAAATATATATTCAACTAGTACAATGTGTCCAATATCGTACGTGTCGAGTGAAGAAGATTTGTTAAAGAGCCTTGTAATACTAATTAAACACTGTGATCCAGACATTTTAATTGGCTGGGAGATAGAATCTTTATCGTGGGGGTATATTTTTCACAGAGCCTCCCTCATCGGTCTGAACAAATTTACATGGCAAATTTCAAGAATCTCAAACGTCTCCTTGACATCGAAAGAGCAGACGTCCGACAAAGATAATTTCGATGCGAAAATACCGGGTCGAATTCTTCTCGATGTTTGGAGAATAATGCGGCACGAAGTAACATTGTTAAATTACACGTTTGAAAATGTTATATACAATGTGATGCGCGAAAGAATTTCGTGTCCTACTTTTCAAGTTTTAAGCGCTTGGTCGAAGCATAATAATATAACAATGCAATGGAGAGTTATTAATCATTATGTGACAAGAGTTGTGGGTACACTCAGGCTGTTGATCCATCTGGATGTCATCGGTTTGTATGAGACAGTATCATTTATTTATACACGTTACTTTCTTTATATGATGCTTTAACAACTATAGGTCGAACGTGTGAGCATGCACGACTTTTCGGAATACAATTTTATGAAGTATTTTCAAGAGGGTCTCAGTTTCGAGTCGAGTCGATGATGCTGAGGCTCGCAAAGCCCTTGAATTACATCCCTGTTTCACCGTCTATACAACAAAGAGCAAGAATGCGTGCACCAGAATCTCTTCCACTCATTATGGAACCTCAATCTGTCTTTTACAACGATCCATTAATTGTACTTGATTTTCAAAGTCTATATCCAAGCATTATCATCGCTTACAACTATTGTTTCTCCACGTGTTTAGGTCGCGTGGAACATATTGGCCAGTAAGTTTAGAGTGGATATTTTCACGTATCCTTGACAAAAGCAAAATGTATACTATAATATATATTTTATCTTAGTTATGAACCATACGAGTTTGGTGCAACTACATTAAAAATCAGGAAAAATGCTGCGCAAAAATTACTGGGAAAGATAAATTTTGCTCCTTGTGGCGTAGCTTTCGTGAAACCAGAAGTACGAATAGGTATATTGCCACGAATGCTTTCGGAGATTTTGAATACTCGATTAATGGTGAAAGCGTCCATGAAAATTCATGGAAATTCAAATCATGTGTTGCAACGTGTTCTTCATTCCCAACAATTGGGTCTTAAATTAATCGCAAATGTTACTTATGGCTATACAGCTGCAAATTTTAGTGGGAGAATGCCTTGCATTGAAGTACGTGTTTGTACACGACTTTTTCCTCAAGTTATTTTAGAAAATTGATTATGATTACTTTTAAGGTAGGAGATAGCGTCGTCAGTAAAGGAAGAGAGACATTGGAACGGGCTATAAAAATAGTAGAATCTACTCCTAAATGGGGAGCTGAAGTTGTTTATGGTGATACAGATTCGTTATTTATTCTTTTACGTGGAAAATCAAGGAAAGATGCATTTACAATAGGAGCTGAAATTGCTGACACCGTTACTGCAGCTAATCCCCCTCCCGTGAAACTTAAATTTGAAAAAGTGTTACAACCATCGATATTACAAGTATTTAATTGTCTACTACTGTTTAACGAATTGTTAAATGCAACGTGCTCTGCGATATTTTCTTCATGTTTAGACTAAGAAGAGATATTGCGGTTACATGTACGAGTCTCCGGAACAGGAAGAACCAGAATATTTGGCAAAAGGCATTGAAACTGTACGAAGAGATGGTTGCCCAGCTGCAGCTAAAGTCAGTAAATTAATAACGTTATTCGTAGAGCATCGAAAATATCATACAATGATCTTTGATTTCAGATACTTGAGAAAACTTTAAAAATCTTGTTTGATACGAAAGATCTTTCATTTGTAAAATTGTACGTCACCAGGCAGTTTGATAAAATTTTACGCCAAAAAATATCTATTCAGGACTTGACCTTCGCGAAAGAATTCCGCGGTTTACGCGGGTACAAACCCAATGCCTGTGTACCTGCTTTAGAATTAACAAAGAGACTTGTACGAAAAGATCCCCGAGCGATACCTCGCACTGGTGAACGAGTACGTTACGTTATAGTCGCTGGAGCTCCTAATCAAGCATTAATTCATTGCGTCCGAACTCCGATGGAAGTAATTTCGGACGAAGGTTTAAGCCCAAATTCAATATACTATATAACAAAAGTAATTATACCGCCCCTCAATCGGTGTTTAAATTTAATTGGTGTTGACGCTAATACATGGTACGAGAAACTATTTATTACATTATTATTAGACTGCAGACTATTATTCAGAATGAAACGTTTATAATTAATGATTGTAATCTTTTTCGTTAGGTATAGGGATATGACTCATCGTCAGACACCCGATAAAGTAGTCAATTTATGTAGGGACAATCAAAAATTGACCATCCGGCAATTCTTCAGCACCATTGTGTGTGCTACTTGTGGTGATCAAACGCAGAAAGATATTTGTAACAATTGTGTAGCAAAGCCGAGTCAAACGATTACTATTTTACAAGAAAAGATGAGATGGTTGCAACGTACTCACCAAGAACTTACTACGGTATATATAAATTTAATATTAATTTCTTTTTTGTAGGTGTATGTGACAAGAATGCAAATTGTGTTTCAGATATGTCAATCTTGCACTGGTTATACGGATGAACCGAAATGCGAATCGTTAGATTGTCCAGTTTTCTATCGTTTAATGCAAGCCAGGCGAGATCTTGTTCAAATACCTTATTTGAATGATATTATTTGCAACGGTGATTCTTGTATAGAGAGAAGAACCATGAGATAGCGATTTTAATCTCGTCGCATGCAAGAACCTAGTATTTTAATCAGTATTATTTATTTTTTTACTTGTTTTATAGTAATTTGTACATGTAATATACCGAACTGAACAATAAAAATCGTTCGACGTGTATTCAATTTGTATTTATAAATAAAGAAAAAATCACTTAGTCCCTTAGTCCTGCTTGGTCCACTGATAGATAGCATAGATAGCGCTGCTGTGTACGAATCGTACATATACCTGTGTTTGTATTTGATCATTTGATGTATAGGTATGATCGGTATGANATATTTATAAATAAAGAAAAAATCACTTAGTCTTGCTTGGTCCACTGATAGATAGCATAGATAGCGCTAGCGCTGCTGTGTACGAATCGTACATCGTACATACCTGTGTTTGTATTTGATCATTTGATGTATAGGTATGATCGGTATGATCAGTGAAAATGATTTAGAATTTCTTCGTAAAACGAGTGGTGTACGGTGTATATAGTTCACTGATTCTCTTAATTAATGCCAATTTCACTTGCCGATATATAGATATACAATTTATACGAATATTCGAGTCTTTACATTCCCACTCGAACATTTGCCGAGAACGCGGAGAAGTATCGCGTCCCATGCTAAAAAGTATCTCCCGCGCACTAGTATTTTGAAAATAATCTACTTTCTGATAGAAAATATTTGTACCTAATTGAAAATGTAAATTGTCCTTCTGCATATTTATTGTTTGTCTCATATAAAAGATATCCCTCGAGTTATCTGGAATGGATTTCTTGCGCTGTTTCAGTGACAGTTTTAGGTGTAAAATTATAAGAGTATTGTGGAATGTTTATTTATAAAAAACAGTTTACTCAATATTTTCTAAATGTATATATTTAATGTTTAAATGTTTATATATGTGTATAATTCTTGAAAGTTGCAGTATTACAGTAGAAATTGAGTACTTTGTACAATTATATTACATTTCTTTGCTGTATGAGTGAATTATATTCAATATTTCTGTTTGTTGGATTTAGCAAGTACCATGTCAGAAGCTAGCACATCGGTTACANTGCTTGGTCCACTGATAGATAGCATAGATAGCGCTGCTGTGTACGAATCGTACATATACCTGTGTTTGTATTCGATCATTTGATGTATAGGTATGATCGGTATGATCAGTGAAAATGATTTAGAATTTCTTCGTAAAACGAGTGGTGTACGGTGTATATAGCTCACTGATTCTCTTAATTAATGTCAATTTCACTTGCCGATATATAGATATACAATTTATACGAATATTCGAGTCTTTACATTCCCACTCGTACATTTGCCGAGAACGCGGAGAAGTATCACGTCCCATGCTAAAAAGTATCTCCCGCGCACTAGTATTTTGAAAATAATCTACTTTCTGATAGAAAATATTTGTACCTAATTGAAAATGTAAATTGTCCTTCTGCACATTTATTGTTTGTCTCATATAAAAGATATCCCTCGAGTTATCTGGAATGGATTTCTTGCGCTGTTTCAGTGACAGTTTTAGGTGTAAAATTATAAGAGTATTGTGGAATGTTTATTTATAAAAAACAGTTTACTCAATATTTTCTAAATGTATATATTTAATGTTTAAATGTTTATATATGTGTATAATTCTTGAAAGTTGCAGTATTACAGTAGAAATTGAGTACTTTGTACAATTATATTACATTTCTTTGCTGTATGAGTGAATTATATTCAATATTTCTGTTTGTTGGATTTAGCAAGTACCATGTCAGAAGCTAGCACATCGGTTACACATAAACCTTGTTGTTTTTGCGGACTGACAGAGGATAATGAATTAGACTATGGGAAATTTCATGAATATGGAGACATTAGGACACACTATTATTGTTTGGTACGTATCGTATGTATATTGTTCTATTATTTTAATAGTTTCATAAAATTCATTTTAATGTATATCGCCTTGCAGCTTCTATCATCCAACATGCACCAAAGAGGAAATGACAATGATGGTATTTTAGGATTTTTAATGGCAGATATACGTATGGAACTTCGTAGAGGAAAAAGACTGGTATGCAATCATGCAGAAAGACAAAGAAATATGGGGTGTTTGATGAGTGGTGGTACAAGCGAAAAGTTGGTGATTTTACGTGAAGAAATAAGTCAAAAATATAGAATAAATGTTTTTAGAGTAAGGCTTTGTTTTTGATACTTTAAATTTTTACTGGGTACGTACTTGATCATGTCTCGTTATAATGGATTTCACTGCAGATCATTGTCCTAATTGAAGTTTATGTTGATGAACACTTTCAGTATCATGGAAGTGTTTAATTTATCTATCATCTCATTATCACACTCCCTTTTTTCTTGTACCACCAGTTACCATATTTAAATACATATTTACATATTAATTTCATTTAAAGGCATGCTTGTATTGTAAGAAATTTGGTGCTACCTTGGGATGTTGCAATTCGAAATGTAAGAGAGTATTTCATTATCCTTGTGGATTAAGGGCCGGATCCCTGAATCAGTTCTTTGGCGAATTTAGGTATAGTGTATTTAACATTGATTTCACAAGTTTTTTACAAACAAACTAATATTCTTCCATATTTCAGAACGTTTTGCACGAAGCACAGAATAAAACAGAAAATAGACAAGCAGGTATTACAGGAATTAACCAACACAACTAATAAAGTAAACTGTTGTATATGTTATGAGCACGTGGATCCCTATGATAAAATCAATACATTGTGGGCGCCTTGTTGTAAAAAGAACGCTTGGTTTCATAGGAAATGTGTTCAACAGCTTGCACTGAGCGCCGGATATTTTTTCAAGTGCCCTCTGTGCAATGATAAAAAGTTATTTCAACAGGCAATGTTAGACTGTGGTATCTTTATTCCAAGCCAGTAAGTAGAAAATGAATTACATACTGTGGTGTAGTTACGATGAAAAAATCGAATAACTTTCTTATTCCTCTTTCAGAGATGCTTCATGGGAACTCGTTCCAAATGCATTTGAAGAATTGCTTCATAGACATGATCAATGTGATGCTCCAACGTGTATTTGTCCAAAGGGTAGAAAGCATACAAGTTTGAACGCGTGAGTTAAATATTTTCACATGAGACGATTCAATTCTTTGTTCAATACTTTGATATTTTTATTATTCTTGAACAGAAAATGGGAGTTGGCTCTTTGTCAAACTTGTGGTTCACAAGGAGTTCACATGGCTTGTGCGCGGCTTAAATGGGGCAATCCACTCTGGGAATGTGACGAATGTAAACGTATATTAGGTAAAGGATATAAATATTGTTTGACTATAAATTTTTCGAGATTGACGTTGTACTAATGTACTTTATATTTCTTTATTTATATACAGATAAATTTAATGGAAATAGCAGTAGAGCAACGACAAGCAGAGTGAGGAAGACATTAACGAGCGGGGAGATAGTAGTGCTGTACGCATGTTGTTCATATTGTGTTAAGATTACTCTTATGATAGAATAATGTATAATGAGCTGTTGTATGTTTAGGAATGGTTCCGATTCAGATTCGGAAAGCGACATTTCTGTTGGGAACGATTCTCCTATGCTGTTTTCAGCACCTTCATCAATCATGACATCCTTACCACAAATAGTGAATTTCAAAGAACGGCCCGGGCCTCGGACGTATAAATTAAGGCAACGACTCGAAGCAAAGAGAAGACTGCAACAGTTAGTATTCAATAAGTATAAAGCGTTTGGATACTGAATTTAAATGCGTTTAACTTATTTATATTATAATTTTGAAACTGTGTAGAGAACGACTTGCAAATCGTACAGAACCTTCTGTGGATGCAAGTGAACCTCGGGATACGCCATGCGGAAGTAGCGCACTGCCCTCAGAAGCGAATTCAAGTTCACAGTTGCAAAGCGAAGTTGATGCAGTTAGTACAGATGACGATAGTGATATCATTGAGGCAAGTGTTTTTACATCATGTACATCAAACGATGGCAATTATAAAAATTATTTGTTTATTACAGATTTCTAAGAGCAGTTCATCGATTGATACATCAATGACTTTGAAGGACACGGAATGTACAACGGACAATAATTCATCTATATTTAATACGACTAGTCTTAATGAGAGCAATGCGTCGAATGATTCATCGGTCAAATTATTAAAAATTGAGACTGTCGACTTGGCGGAATCAAGTTCACAGGAGGTACTAAGTGATGACGAGCCATTGGAGTCGATGCCAAATATTAAAATTACAAATATAACTTCATTGGCACCTGAGGAGTTTGAAGAAACAGAAAACTTCGAAGAAGAATTGCAAGCAAACGATGTTAATATATTATCACAAAACAGGGATGAATTCATTACCAGTACCCCGATAATGTTATCATCCGAAGAGGATTGCGCAGAATCAGATTCCAAAAGAAAACTTAATGACTCTACATCCGAAACGACTACGACGTTAGAAGCAGTTGAACGTGCAAACGAGTTTAAGAAAATGAGATTAGATACACCAAACACCGTCGTAGTGAAAGAAGTAGAATATGTACCTGTGTTTGTATCTCTGGATACAACTAAATATGCACCAGATGATAATAACTTACAATCGATTGCGGGCATGTCTTCGAATGCAATGAATCAGATGTTATTAAATAAGACTGATACATTGTCTTATAATAATTCTGAANATTGAGACTGTCGACTTGGCGGAATCAAGTTCACAGGAGGTACTAAGTGATGACGAGCCATTGGAGTCGATGCCAAATATTAAAATTACAAATATAACTTCATTGGCACCTGAGGAGTTTGAAGAAACAGAAAACTTCGAAGAAGAATTGCAAGCAAACGATGTTAATATATTATCACAAAACAGGGATGAATTCATTACCAGTACCCCGATAATGTTATCATCCGAAGAGGATTGTGCAGAATCAGATTCCAAAAGAAAACTTAATGACTCTACATCCGAAACGACTACGACGTTAGAAGCAGTTGAACGTGCAAACGAGTTTAAGAAAATGAGATTAGATACACCAAACACCGTCGTAGTGAAAGAAGTAGAATATGTACCTGTGTTTGTATCTCTGGATACAACTAAATATGCACCAGATGATAATAACTTACAATCGATTGCGGGCATGTCTTCGAATGCAATGAATCAGATGTTATTAAATAAGACTGATACATTGTCTTATAATAATTCTGAAAGTGTGAGTACCATAATCTTTACATTTTTTTTCGTTACATTTCGAGTTTATATCGAATAGATAAAAGGAAATAAAATCCTTAAATTGTATTTCTTCTATTTCTGCATGAACTATTGTTTCAAAGTACAAGTGTTGCACGTTACAATTTAGGGATTAATTTGTGTACGAAGTATAGATATGGGGATTGTGTGTGTTAATATATACTTCCCCGTACCTCTTCTTCACCAATGTTGCTTACAATTCTAACAGTGTGACGGGGATGCAGGCACAAGTCCTGCTGATGGAACAGGGAACAGACGTAATGTGGATCCTAGAAGGATTACTCGCAACAAACGAGCAAGTAGAAAAAATTACAAATGGTATAGACCAAAAAGCAAATCGCAAAAAATTGCCGGATATCAACGGAAATGTGACAACAGTACGAACGTGTAAGTATATTCGGGATCACGGCAAATATATGTATATGAATAAGACTTTATATTTGTTCATTGCTATGCATTGTGGATTATATGCTCGGTAAGTTGAACGATTTCATTCGTATGTGAAGAAATTATGGTATTGTATGACTTTTAGGGCCAATGGAAACCGTAGGAGGATCTGTGATAAATTCGACTGTTGGCGACGAGAATGTCGAAGCGAAAACTGTGATCACTCTCGATTAATGCCAGACTACATAAGCTTACGTGATCTCAAATTTCGCATACAGGACATGAATAATTTACAGGTAAATTCATCGTGTCCTTTATTAATATTTGTTTGACTGAACATATGACATTGACATACAATATTAATGTACATATGACTTTTCTCATTCAGATGGTTTTATTTAATGAGTTTTCGGTAAACATTAAGATGCCTCAAGCAGCTGCCATTTTCAATAAGTCAATAAAAAATAATATTGAACAAAGTAAGACGGAGGATGAAACTTTTTCCTCTAGTAATATTTTACAAGATATTTCGTCTTGCCACAAAGATAAGAGTAAAACCGTAATTCCGACTGAAGATTATCAAGACGATACGAAGGAAAATATGGATCCAATAATAATTCCTTATAAAAATGTAGCGGACGTGAATTTATTAACGAACGCTACACTAATTACAAATAATGTTACTGTCATCAATAGTCAAAGCGAGAACGAAAATATCAAGCAACCTGTATGTAATTTAGTTAAAAATGATGAAGATCAAAATAACAGTTTAGTTGACACTGCAGAAAACGGTGTAAAAGGTTTGAATAATAAATGTACTCAAATTCATTTTCCGCCGAAATCAGTTCGACGTTCACTGTTTCAAGAGACAAAGGAGAAATTAAAAAATAAAATGGATATTAAAGTAAGCATTGATTTACAAAAGATACAACCTTTTGTGGACAATAATCCGGATTTATTCTCGAAACGTAAAAAAGAGACTAATGAACAGAGTAACGAGCAAGGCGGCTTTTTGAAAGAACGAAATAATATTAAACAGTTTGCTCATTCATCAGGCCACAATTCAGTCGCGGATAAGTCAAATCGTTTTGAAGGTTTTACAATACGTTTGCCTACATATAAAACAATAGAAACTGAAACCGTAAAAAGTATTGAGGAGAGTACAGTACGTAACACGAGACGTGCTAGTAATTCCTCCAAGAGTTAAAAAAGATGAGAATTATAAAAATAATTAAGCTTTTGGATAGACGTTTTTATATAAATATGTACATAGCACATGACTGTATTTTAAAACATGAAAAAGTACTCGTAAAGGAATGAGTACAATTGAAACCTTGATCAATTTTATAAAAAATAAATTTCAATGACAAGTAAGGAATGTATTAGTTACTCTAATGTAAAATAAAATAATATGGACTTCTCTTTTTTAAACATTTAATTTACAATATACAAGTACTTTAAATATAAATTTTTTTATTTTGTTACACTTTTTATGTTAGGCTTTAATCAAAATGATTGTTGAATATTAATAAATAAGGTCGAAACATTACTAGTAACTACGACCGAAAAGTGTATAAAATCTTGGTTTGTTCTTACACTTGGGATGAATACACTTTTGCTTATCAAGTGGTATTGACGAGGATGGCTGCTCAAATGGTATGCAAAGACCTTTTGCGCCCATCGATAGTGTTCCAGGTTCCTCTCCTGTATCCTCGCTATAAGAATAATAAAAACATTAATCTTACGCCGTTTAAAAACATTTTAACAACGCTTACCGCGCACTGTCAGCTTTAATGTTATCCTCGCAAGACGAATCTCCGCAAAACGGTGACAATAATAAATTCTTTTGGTTGAGATAAGAACAAAATTTATCCCAACTGTCTGCACGCTTGATATGCTCGTTTAGGCTTTTCCTTGCTCTGTTTAAAAATATTATTTGCATGAATAAATTGAGTACCTATGTGCAATATTATATAAAAACTGTCTGTCCGGACTTACTTGCCAAGCATGCTTTCTTGTATGTCAGTTAACAATTTACGTAGAGCAGAGACCACGTCAGATCTCTTTGCAAGTATTCTTTCAGAGTTATCCCTGCGCACGAATGTGACCTGATTCTTTTCCAAATCTTTTGGACCTAATTCAATTCTTACAGGAACACCCTTTAGCTCCCAGTGATTAAACTTCCAACCAGGTGTGCGATTACTACGATAATCCGATTTAACTCGAAGCGCTGTATCTTTCGACAATTCGTCTAACAATTTGTTACACTCGGAGAATAAAACTTCTCTTTGTTGCGGTGTCGTGCTTGCAGTGATACCGCATGGCACTATGATAGCTTGAATGCTGGCTACGTTCGGCGGTAAAACCAAACCTTTGTCGTCGCCGTGAACCTGCAAGTCAAATTATTTCAGTAAGAATTAATCATGTGTTCAAGATTAGGAACAAGTACCATTATCATAACTCCGATTGTTCGAGTTGTTAAGCCCCAAGAATTCTGGTAAACAAATGTTTTATCGTCCCCTTCAGCGACACCTTCTATCTGAACATTAAACATTTTAGAAAAATTTTGTCCCAAATGATGACTTGTTGCTCCTTGTATAGCGCGGCCGCTCGTTGAAATAAAAGCTTCGACCGTGGTAGTGTAATCGCCGCCAGCAAACTTCTCTTTCTCGGTTTTACGGCCTCTAACGATGGGAACCGCCAACAAATCTTCGTATACTCTGGCATACATGTCCAAGATTTTCATAACTTCTTCATCAGCTTCGGCTTTCGTAGCAAACGCGCTATGACCTTCTTGCCACAAGAATTCTCTCGTACGCAAGAAAGGTTTGGGATCTTTAAATTCCCATCTCTGTAATCAAGACCCAATTATAGCATTCAAACAACAGTTTCCCGAGTGTATATAACAATTAACTATTATACTTACAACAACGTTGCTCCACTGATTAAGTTTCAATGGAAGCTCGGTATCGGATCTTAACCATTTAGCATAAGCTGGGTACATTACAGTTTCTGACGTCGGTCTTATAGCAATTGGTTCAGCTAAATCGGAATTCCCGCATTTCGTTACCCACGCGACTTCAGGTGCAAAATCTGCTATGTGCGTTTTCTCTTTTTCTAGCACCGCCTGCGTGACAAAAATAGGAAAGTAACATTCCTGAACGCCCATCTCTGTTATTTCTTTATCGATGAAGTTCTTTATTATCTTCCAAACGGCGAAACTCCATGGACGGAGAACATAGCAGCCTGATACGTCATAATATTCGATCATACCACTCTTAGTAATTATTTGAGAATACCACTCGAAAAAGTTTTCTTCCTTCTTTGCTTCTAATCCCAGTCTTGTGCCAGTTTTAGCAGTATCTACGTCCTTCACACCCTCGTTCTTACTTACTTCTTTATTAGATGTACTCTTTTGTTTTTCGGTTTTTGGAGCATCTTGCTTCTTCTTCTTTGTAGAAGATGTGTCCGGCTTTGTCGATTTCCATTCTTGACCAGTAGCCGTTTTATATTTACCTTTCAAATCTAAAAGAATCTTTACTTCTTGATCGATAATGCTTTTATCTGCTTTACTCTCTTTTAATTGCCTCACTTTATCTGCCTGTTTCTGTATACTCTCCGAAAATTGATCGGAAGATTCAGTTTTATTTGTTACATTGCTTCCTTGACTAGCAGGTGGTTTCCATTCTTCCCCAGTTGCAGTTTTGTAATCGGCTTTTAATTTTATAAGTAACTTTACTTCTTGGTCGATAACACTTTTCTCAGCTTTCGAACTCTTTAATTGTCTCACTTTATCTCCTTGTTTCTGGATTTCTTCCGATATCTTTTCATGATTACATGCTGCATTACTGAGCGCGCTCGGCGTAGACGATGGTTTCCAATCTTGACCTGTAGCAGATTTATATTTTGACTTTAAAGCCAAGAGTTTCTTCACTTCTTCGTCGATAACACTTTTCTCAGCTTTCGAACTCTTTAATTGTCTCACTTTATCTCCTTGTTTCTGGATTTCTTCGGATATTTTT
>SMSR01015975.1:34749-45949 GCA_019453355.1 Ceratina japonica | reverse complement strand
TCAATAAAAAATAATATTGAACAAAGTAAGACGGAGGATGAAACTTTTTCCTCTAGTAATATTTTACAAGATATTTCGTCTTGCCACAAAGATAAGAGTAAAACCGTAATTCCGACTGAAGATTATCAAGACGATACGAAGGAAAATATGGATCCAATAATAATTCCTTATAAAAATGTAGCGGACGTGAATTTATTAACGAACGCTACACTAATTACAAATAATGTTACTGTCATCAATAGTCAAAGCGAGAACGAAAATATCAAGCAACCTGTATGTAATTTAGTTAAAAATGATGAAGATCAAAATAACAGTTTAGTTGACACTGCAGAAAACGGTGTAAAAGGTTTGAATAATAAATGTACTCAAATTCATTTTCCGCCGAAATCAGTTCGACGTTCATTGTTTCAAGAGACAAAGGAGAAATTAAAAAATAAAATGGATATTAAAGTAAGCATTGATTTACAAAAGATACAACCTTTTGTGGACAATAATCCGGATTTATTCTCGAAACGTAAAAAAGAGACTAATGAACAGAGTAACGAGCAAGGCGGCTTTTTGAAAGAACGAAATAATATTAAACAGTTTGCTCATTCATCAGGCCACAATTCAGTCGCGGATAAGTCAAATCGTTTTGAAGGTTTTACAATACGTTTGCCTACATATAAAACAATAGAAACTGAAACCGTAAAAAGTATTGAGGAGAGTACAGTACGTAACACGAGACGTGCTAGTAATTCCTCCAAGAGTTAAAAAAGATGAGAATTATAAAAATAATTAAGCTTTTGGATAGACGTTTTTATATAAATATGTACATAGCACATGACTGTATTTTAAAACATGGAAAAGTACTCGTAAAGGAATGAGTACAATTGAAACCTTGATCAATTTTATAAAAAATAAATTTCAATGACAAGTAAGGAATGTATTAGTTACTCTAATGTAAAATAAAATAATATGGACTTCTCTTTTTTAAACATTTAATTTACAATATACAAGTACTTTAAATATAAATTTTTTTATTTTGTTACACTTTTTATGTTAGGCTTTAATCAAAATGATTGTTGAATATTAATAAATAAGGTCGAAACATTACTAGTAACTACGACCGAAAAGTGTATAAAATCTTGGTTTGTTCTTACACTTGGGATGAATACACTTTTGCTTATCAAGTGGTATTGACGAGGATGGCTGCTCAAATGGTATGCAAAGACCTTTTGCGCCCATCGATAGTGTTCCAGGTTCCTCTCCTGTATCCTCGCTATAAGAATAATAAAAACATTAATCTTACGCCGTTTAAAAACATTTTAACAACGCTTACCGCGCACTGTCAGCTTTAATGTTATCCTCGCAAGACGAATCTCCGCAAAACGGTGACAATAATAAATTCTTTTGGTTGAGATAAGAACAAAATTTATCCCAACTGTCTGCACGCTTGATATGCTCGTTTAGGCTTTTCCTTGCTCTGTTTAAAAATATTATTTGCATGAATAAATTGAGTACCTATGTGCAATATTATATAAAAACTGTCTGTCCGGACTTACTTGCCAAGCATGCTTTCTTGTATGTCAGTTAACAATTTACGTAGAGCAGAGACCACGTCAGATCTCTTTGCAAGTATTCTTTCAGAGTTATCCCTGCGCACGAATGTGACCTGATTCTTTTCCAAATCTTTTGGACCTAATTCAATTCTTACAGGAACACCCTTTAGCTCCCAGTGATTAAACTTCCAACCAGGTGTGCGATTACTACGATAATCCGATTTAACTCGAAGCGCTGTATCTTTCGACAATTCGTCTAACAATTTGTTACACTCGGAGAATAAAACTTCTCTTTGTTGCGGTGTCGTGCTTGCAGTGATACCGCATGGCACTATGATAGCTTGAATGCTGGCTACGTTCGGCGGTAAAACCAAACCTTTGTCGTCGCCGTGAACCTGCAAGTCAAATTATTTCAGTAAGAATTAATCATGTGTTCAAGATTAGGAACAAGTACCATTATCATAACTCCGATTGTTCGAGTTGTTAAGCCCCAAGAATTCTGGTAAACAAATGTTTTATCGTCCCCTTCAGCGACACCTTCTATCTGAACATTAAACATTTTAGAAAAATTTTGTCCCAAATGATGACTTGTTGCTCCTTGTATAGCGCGGCCGCTCGTTGAAATAAAAGCTTCGACCGTGGTAGTGTAATCGCCGCCAGCAAACTTCTCTTTCTCGGTTTTACGGCCTCTAACGATGGGAACCGCCAACAAATCTTCGTATACTCTGGCATACATGTCCAAGATTTTCATAACTTCTTCATCAGCTTCGGCTTTCGTAGCAAACGCGCTATGACCTTCTTGCCACAAGAATTCTCTCGTACGCAAGAAAGGTTTGGGATCTTTAAATTCCCATCTCTGTAATCAAGACCCAATTATAGCATTCAAACAACAGTTTCCCGAGTGTATATAACAATTAACTATTATACTTACAACAACGTTGCTCCACTGATTAAGTTTCAATGGAAGCTCGGTATCGGATCTTAACCATTTAGCATAAGCTGGGTACATTACAGTTTCTGACGTCGGTCTTATAGCAATTGGTTCAGCTAAATCGGAATTCCCGCATTTCGTTACCCACGCGACTTCAGGTGCAAAATCTGCTATGTGCGTTTTCTCTTTTTCTAGCACCGCCTGCGTGACAAAAATAGGAAAGTAACATTCCTGAACGCCCATCTCTGTTATTTCTTTATCGATGAAGTTCTTTATTATCTTCCAAACGGCGAAACTCCATGGACGGAGAACATAGCAGCCTGATACGTCATAATATTCGATCATACCACTCTTAGTAATTATTTGAGAATACCACTCGAAAAAGTTTTCTTCCTTCTTTGCTTCTAATCCCAGTCTTGTGCCAGTTTTAGCAGTATCTACGTCCTTCACACCCTCGTTCTTACTTACTTCTTTATTAGATGTACTCTTTTGTTTTTCGGTTTTTGGAGCATCTTGCTTCTTCTTCTTTGTAGAAGATGTGTCCGGCTTTGTCGATTTCCATTCTTGACCAGTAGCCGTTTTATATTTACCTTTCAAATCTAAAAGAATCTTTACTTCTTGATCGATAATGCTTTTATCTGCTTTACTCTCTTTTAATTGCCTCACTTTATCTGCCTGTTTCTGTATACTCTCCGAAAATTGATCGGAAGATTCAGTTTTATTTGTTACATTGCTTCCTTGACTAGCAGGTGGTTTCCATTCTTCCCCAGTTGCAGTTTTGTAATCGGCTTTTAATTTTATAAGTAACTTTACTTCTTGGTCGATAACACTTTTCTCAGCTTTCGAACTCTTTAATTGTCTCACTTTATCTCCTTGTTTCTGGATTTCTTCCGATATCTTTTCATGATTACATGCTGCATTACTGAGCGCGCTCGGCGTAGACGATGGTTTCCAATCTTGACCTGTAGCAGATTTATATTTTGACTTTAAAGCCAAGAGTTTCTTCACTTCTTCGTCGATAACACTTTTCTCAGCTTTCGAACTCTTTAATTGTCTCACTTTATCTCCTTGTTTCTGGATTTCTTCGGATATTTTTTCATGATTACATGCTGCATTACTGGGCGCGCTCGGCGTAGACGATGGTTTCCAATCTTGACCAGTAAAAGATTTATATTCTGACTTTAAAGCCAAGAGTTTTTTCACTCCTTCATCAATAACACTTTTCTCCGCTTTCGAACTTTTTAACTGTCTCACTTTATCTCCTTGCTTCTGGATTTCTTCAGATATCATTTCATGATCTCTTATTATACTAGTGGTCGCGCTTGGCGTATTGGATGGATTCCAATCTTGACCAGCAACAGATTTGTATTCTGATTTTAAAGCCAAGAGTTTCTTCACTTCTGTATCGATAACACTTTTCTCAGCTTTCACACTTTTCAATTGTCTCACTTTATCTCCCTGATCTTGAATTTCGTTAAACAGTTTCTCAGTACGCAATTCATCACTTGCATTATTTTGCGTTACATTGTGAAGTTCTGCAGCATTCCACTCTGTGCCAGTCTTATTTTTATATTCCGACTTTAAATTCGAAAGCCGTTGCATTTCTTGATTTATCTTTGATTGCAGTTCTTTAATCCTGTTTTCTTGTTCTGTAATATTTTTTGATAATTTATCTTCTTTCACCATTGCTTGTGATAATTTATTTGTGACTGTGTCCGGTTTCCAATCTGTACCGGTGATTGCTTTATATTTAGCTTTTAAATCTAAAAGAATCTTTACTTCTGCATCGATTGCAGTTTTATCTGCCTTCTGAGCTTTCAACGAACGCACTTTCTCTCCTTGTGCAATAATTTTCTCATTAACTGAGTTTACATCTTCCTTTGCATTCTAAAATAACAAGAAAGAATACAAAATTACATGAATGTGAACAGAAATGTAATAATGTGAAAATGAAATGATGCGCGTACATTTTCATGCGAAACTTGTTTAGCAGTTGAAGTAGTGCTAGCAGATGCAGGCTTTGTCATATGACCATCTGGAATATGAAACAGAATTAAAGGCTGTTCCCTAGAAGAAAACGGACTAACAGGAGCATAAGGTACATCGCATCGGAAAAATCCTTTCCTTTGCAACTGAATTATCTCTCCTTTTTTCACACGTTTCAATTCTACTTCTCCAAGCATTGGTACTTCCGCCTAGAATATTTAGTATGATTACATACTCGTTTCATATTTCATTATACAATCATTAGAAGGTGAAATCTTACTCTAGTATCCTTCGCAATGAACTTCTTGTAATCGTCATCTTTTGCCAATACTGGTTTGCTTATAATGTGATCAAAGTAAACGGCGTAACAAGGGATCGAATTAGCTTTATCCATATTTTTATCAGAAGGTATCGCTAACCACGTGATTTTTAACTTGTTTTTGTAATCCTTATTATCCAAATTCAATTGTGCTGTTATTCTCTTAATACTATCATTCTCTTTTTCAATTTTCGTTATCAGAATGTTACCCCAATTGATGAAAATAGCATTTTCTCCTTCTACTAACATATCTGCATCATCCTTTTCTATGTATACTTGCGAACTTACTAAAACTTGTTTAGTGCCTTTTGATAGATCTTTTGGATGATTTTGAACGGTCAACCATTCTTCTTTTGCACCATCTATATGCACAGGTACAACCTTGTCACGGTCCAAAGCAGTGTATCTAAAAATGTATTATTAATATAACTCGCACGTATATCATCGACAAAAACAAATTGTGTAAATTATGATGTGCACCTGGTAGCGATCGGATCGATGACTTTCTTGTTAAATGACCATATTTTGTCCCATTCCATAAAAACGACAGATCTCGAACTACCTTGAGCAATAATAAATTGCTTTAGTCCCTCGACTGTCATTCCTCTTCTCAAAATACCTCGCACCGTAGGAAAACGGGGATCATCCCAACCATCTACCAAGCCCTGATCGACGAACCAAGTTAACTTTCGTTTTGACAAAACTGTATTAGTCATATTCAAACGGGAATATTCCCATATATAAGGACGTCTCAATCCTAAAGCATCGATTATCCAATAAAATTGAGCATCTCTGTCGTGATATTCCGTGGTACGCAAAGTATGCGTGACATTCTCGATAGCATCAACGATAGGACAAGCAAAATCATACGTTGGATAGACTTTGTATTTCGTGCCAGTTCGAGGATGGGGTTCTGGCTTGCATCTATATATTGTTGGATCTCGTAAACAACCATTTGCAGATTGATAATCTATTTTCGCTCTAACGCAACATTCTTGACCCTGTTGCATTTCGTTCCATAAATGAAGGTTCTTCTCAATAGCTAAAAAGAATTTCGAGATTTTAAGAACAGATATAAGGAGTATATATATATATATATATATAAATCTATACTTACAATTATTTCTATTCGCTGACATCTCTTTCTTATCGCGTTGTTCTTTCATTACATCAGCTGGTGTATCATCCACATATGCCTTGCCGTCTTTTATAAGTTTAGTACAGTACTCCAACATCAAATCAAAATAATCGGAAGTATGTGTAAATCGATCTGGTTTAATTTGAAGCAATTCCAAGTCTTCCAAGATGGCTTTCTCGAATTCTACGTTCTCTTTCGCAGGATTTGTATCATCAAATCGCATAATCAGTTGACCTTGAAATGTTTCTGCATAATACTGATTTAGCAAGGCTGCCTTGGCATGGCCTATATGTAGATATCCGCTTGCCTCTGGTGGAAATCGTACAACAACCTATCGCAGTAAAAACATCGTAAAATATGTTTCACAAATAGGTGATAGCATCATTAGAAAGGATGGATTGCTCACCTTACCCATTTCTGCTCCAGGTAACTCAATAAATTTACCTTCTTGCTTTCTTGGCCCTGCTTGTTTGTTAACAATTTTCTCAGGCTGCACATTATTACGAGAAGGTAATTTGGCATTCTTTTTAATCAAAAGTAATGCTTCAGTAACAGCAGGCAGTGACATTATTTGCTTATACCATCTACTTATATTGACAAATTGTTTTCCAAACTTTGGCAGGAACTCCTTATCTAGAAGAGCACTGAACACATGAATGTCAGCTATTGTCAACTTTTTAGAGACCAACCAAGTAGTCGTCATCAATATGCGATCCAAATAATGTAATGCTTCTTCTTTCAAGGTTTGGGACGCCAAAGGCCCAACTATGAATGATAACCAGTGATCAACTTCAGTTTTTTCCAGAGGGGTGACACCACCTAGATTAATTATATATAAGTAATAAGAGATACAAGAGATTTTACATATAATTTAAAACAAAACGATTGATGATTGTTAGACTTACCATAGAGATCTGTATAAGAAGTTCTAGCAAAGTAACGACTCACATCACTGCTTCTTTCTCCCAACACTTTACTTTTGTCATCAGTTAATCTTACATTTCCATGATCTTTCCAATCATTGCACCAAACTATCTCGATTTTCTCTTTCTTTTCGGACTTTATTATTTCTGCTACTATCAAGGCATCTGTATACAATGTTTCATTAATATTAAGGAAACTTTCGTTTCATATTTATTTATACATTCGACAAAAATTACCTGCCGGAGGATTTTTAGAATCAACTATGAGTTTATAAGTCATTTTTATATGTCAAATGCAACTTATAGAGAAATTACATTCACTCAGGTTAGAACCTCTGTTCCACGTGCGCAAATGGTGCTGCCCGTCGTTCCCGTATTGCATATATGTAACACACACAACTACCCAGAAAAAAACCCACTTTCACTTAACATGCATACATACAAAAATCAAGTTTTCTCACACACAATTGTTAAAAATATGCTATTGGTCTACGTGCTGAAGTGACTGGAGAGAAGATAGAAAAGGTGATTGTTGCTACACAGAGGACTTATTATATGCATATACCCTTCCATAAATATGTGATGCAAACTTATTAATCATTACAAAACAAAATAGATATAAATAATCAACAAGCAGCTACACTGTTTTACAAATATGTTTCAGTAATATTTCAATATTCGAGGAAATAAGGTATGTATATTTCCAAGGTTTAAAAAGAGATATTAAAAAAATGGATATACTTAATATGTTGTTTTTAATACAATGTAATATACATACTGTCTCATATATAATCATCAATAACAAAAATCATAAAAATTTTCATTCACAGTCACAAACATACAGGAAACCTTACATGTATGATTGGTTGTCGTAAATAGCAATTCTAGTAAAGCAGTAACAATTTGTGATATGACTGAAACTACCACTCAATGACCTAAGAATTATTGTTTCTTAACTAGTGTTTCTCTAGGAACAGAACAATGTTTGATTTTTTACTGTTTTCGAGATTTTTTTAAATTGAGAAAATATTTGCTTATATAATGTTGTATAATTATAATTATAAAGTTCCAATTGTGTATGATCCATTGTTGAAGATTATTCTTCTGTTTTACAGAATTGCTATTATACTTACATCAACTTGTCTATATATATGTATCCATGACCAGTTGTATGTTTAAAAAAGATACACTGATTTAAAGTTTAAGAGCTAAGACTGCGAGTATAACAACCTTGTTACAAAATGTGTGCGGACTGGCATAGTCTTTATATAGAGTGTGGATCCCAGTCATTCTGATTAAAGAATTTGATAAACAATGGACAAAATCTGATGCTACAAGTCTAACTGTAATAATATGAATATAAAATTTAAAAATTAAATGCTCATCAAATAAATTATTCACACTCTTCTTNTATTGCATATATGTAACACAACTACCCAGAAAAAAACCCACTTTCATTTAACATGCATACATACAAAAATCAAGTTTTCTCACACACAATTGTAAAAAATATGCTATTGGTCTACGTACTGAAGTGACTGGAGAGAAGATAGAAAAGGTGATTGTTGCTACACAGAGGACTTATTATATGCATACCCTTCCATAAATATGTGATGCAAACTTATTAATCATTACAAAACAAAATAGATATAAATAATCAACAAGCAGCTACACTGTTTTACAAATATGTTTCAGTAATATTTCAATATTCGAGGAAATAAGGTATGTATATTTCCAAGGTTTAAAAAGAGATATTAAAAAAATGGATATACTTAATATGTTGTTTTTAATACAATGTAATATACATACTGTCTCATATATAATCATCAATAACAAAAATCATAAAAATTTTCATTCACAGTCACAAACATACAGGAAACCTTACATGTATGATTGGTTGTCGTAAATAGCAATTCTAGTAAAGCAGTAACAATTTGTGATATGACTGAAACTACCACTCAATGACCTAAGAATTATTGTTTCTTAATTAGTGTTTCTCTAGGAACAGAACAATGTTTGATTTTTTACTGTTTTCGAGATTTTTTTAAATTGAGAAAATATTTGCTTATATAATGTTGTATAATTATAATTATAAAGTTCCAATTGTGTATGATCCATTGTTGAAGATTATTCTTCTGTTTTACAGAATTGCTATTATACTTACATCAACTTGTCTATATATATGTATCCATGACCAGTTGTATGTTTAAAAAAGATACACTGATTTAAAGTTTAAGAGCTAAGACTGCGAGTATAACAACCTTGTTACAAAATGTGTGCGGACTGGCATAGTCTTTATATAGAGTGTGGATCCCAGTCATTCTGATTAAAGAATTTGATAAACAATGGACAAAATCTGATGCTAGAAGTCTAACTGTAATAATATGAATATAAAATTTAAAAATTAAATGCTCATCAAATAAATTATTCACACTCTTCTTCTGGTGAAACTGACTTAATGTCTGGTAATTTAGCAGTTACAGTCGCCAATAGCTCCGAAGATATATTCACAGGTGTCATGTTAGTTGCTCTAAGATCTTCAGAATTAACATCAGAACTAACCATATAAACTTGTAAGACACTTTCCCCAGGTTCTTCCAGAGATTCCTTCGATAAAATGACTAATGATCCTGGCTCCACTTCACCAATATTCGGTATAACTGATTTCAGAGAAGCCGGGTGTTCACTATCTGTATCTATATTAGAATCATTAAAAACTATAGTTTCTGGAATATTTGTATCATCCTCTGATGGACTAACAACTTCCTTATGTTCTTCATTATCAGGATCATGGACACAACGAGTTTCATTATCGAGAGTATTTATGTCTGGTCCCTGCAATTTTTTTATTTTTGGTATTCTTCCAGATCTTGTCGGTCTTACCCGATAAACTTCCATATCACTATCGCAATCATTCCAGGAACTTAATGATACTGAGTCGTCCGTTTCTGATACTGATAGTTGTTCCTCCTCTCTTGGCCGTTTGTCAGCTTTCTTATTTGCAACACTTGCATTTAACGTTTGCTCACGATCACTATTTGTTTCTCTTTTCTCATCTAACACTTTACTCGAATCACATTCCACATCCTCATCGGACTCGTCCATTTCTTCAATAGTAGCGGCTACAAGCCCTAAAGACAAAGTAATATTACGTGACAGCTTAGAAAAAGTTCAAATTTAATATTTGCTGTTGAAGTAATAATTGTAAATAAGTATTCTTCAACTCACTGGATTTCCGTCTTTGACGAATATTTTTTCTCTTCCTCTCTTTCGGTCCCTGCTGTTTTGGTTTCTTTTCTGCTTTTGACTGCACTTTCTCCAAATTTTCGAATATTGCTGTAAACATAAAATCAAATATTAACTGAGGTAAATAGGATATCTGATCTTAAAGTGGATTGTATTTTGTGCGATATTCTTTATAAGATATCTTATCTGAAATACAATAAACTCATATTTGTCTTAAAAGAAAATTCGTGATCTTACCCAATGATTTTTCCAACGTTTCAATATCAAATTCTTGATGGTATGCAAGCGCCTTTTCAACTAAATTTCTATTTACTTTTTCTTCTTTTTTAAATTTTAATTTAATTTCCTGCCTCGTTCTATTTGGGAAGAGACTTTGCATCAACAAAAAATCAGTGCCAACTGTGTTTAATGCTTTATAAAATTTTAATGTTTCCCATTTCGCCCATTCTTTACTCTTTTTGCGCCTTTTATAAAATCCGTTCCCATTGTCATCATCAATTATGACTTCTTTCGATAATACTTCTCTACTTTTCTTTGCATTGGTTTGTTCTATAACAAGACTCTGTTCATCTATTATTAATTGACCATTTGGTCCCACTTTTACTTGAGGTACCGGCATCGCAGACGACGGGTCATCCTCGGCTTCTTCCTCTTGAATCTCTTCAGGTCTGAAATATTAATTTGATTACAAGTTACCTATGTAAAAGTAGATCTTTAATTATATGAATATTATAAGAGAGAGATTTTGAAAACAGTGAAAAGAGGAATGATATTCATCACTGTACAAATGTATTGTATTTAGATATGATTAAATTTCTGAATATGTTTTTAGTTGAATACTTACGGAGATTCCAGCAGTCTCCTTGTTGTCAAACCAGACTCCTTCGATTTTTTCATAGGATTAGTAACAGGATTATAATATATTAAGTCATACATTGTAAGTTTACTTCTGTCCGGAGTTTTGTTTTCATTCCTCAGATGAAATTCTCTTCTAGCCTCTGCTAGTTTTCTTGCAGACTCCGAAATTAAAATGCGCCTCTTCTGTCCTACGTTTGTGGTTGTCACATTATTCTTAGTGCTATTAGTATTAACAGTAACATCTTTCACATTTTTTGT
>SMSR01015975.1:0-32604 GCA_019453355.1 Ceratina japonica | reverse complement strand
TCTCTTCGCTGCTGGTGCTGGTACTTACCTTCTCCCGGTGCATAATCGGTTGCAAGTGTTTTATTTATAATTGTGCATTACTGCAATTGTACAGATATCAGATATTTGTATTCAATAACTTGTTTAAAAATTAAATAAAGACCTTGTTAAACATATGTCTTATTGTCTATATTTAATCACCTGTCCACTGCTCCTAGAATGACCAAAGCCCATTCCTTAACGAGAGCTTTGACTCGAAATAATAGCTCTGGCCACTATTAAATTAGTCGCATAGGTACGTCAAATTCAGCGATGCTATCATATTCGCCTAATACCAATTCTTTAGCGAAGAACTTTAGTCTAGATTAGAATTTCTATACCTTAAATTATACGTCGATCTTTCAATAATTTTAATATACAACGGCGAAATTCTGAACAAATTTCACCCATTCCACATTTCACTCCATCAACAATTAAGTGAAAATGATTTTTAAAAACGTTTACAGTTTTGCGAATGGGGCCTACGGAAACTGCAAGACGATCAAATGTTCTTGAATAAAATTTTGTTTACGAATGAGGCCACATTTACAAACCACGGACAAGTTAACTGTCACAACGTGCATTATTGGTCAGTAAATAATCCACGATGGTTACGAGAAGTAGACAAGCAGAGACCTTGGTTGCCCACCTCCAGATACATGAAATAAAAATGCAACATCCTTTTCCATTCCTTTATTTATTAAAATTTCTTCCTCAACGATTAAAATATTTGTATCTGCATTGATTTAATTTATAAAGTACTTATACAATTATTTTTTAGCTGTATGATCCTATATCTAATATCCAAAATGTATAATCTAAGAAAGAAGAATACTTCAAAAGAGAATAATGATACAACCAGTTCATACTGCGGTAAAAATATAATTCTTAGTATACATTCTATGAATCGTCTGATAATTGTATCTTTTTACACTATAATATATGTATATTTAAAAAGTTTCATTCATCTTGTGATTTCTTTTTCTTCTTCTTCTTTTTCTCACTAACTACTTCCATAGGGGGGACAGTGCCTTCAACTTCTCCATGATCTTCCTTATCCTTCTTTTTCTTCTTCTTCTTTACTGGTTCTATAAATATAAAAATTATGTCAAGTAGTAACATTTATATTCAATTTTTACAAAATTATATGAAAATATATAGGAAAGAATTATTACCTGTCGATGTGCTGGGTTCTTGTACACTTTCTATTGGTTCTGTATTATCTTCCTTTTCAGATTTTGTATCCATATCTATACTCTTTCCTTCTGTTCCTTCCAATTTAAGCTTCTTCTTTTTCTTCTTCGACACTGATATACTTTCCTCTTCTGGTTGAACGGTTTGTTCACTTATTGATTCGTCTACATTATCGCGATCTTTCTTTTTCTTTTTCTTTGGAACTTCTTCATCCGTTTTTGTAATGTCCTCGATCAGTGGCTTCTTGATCTCAGTTTCAGAATGTTGCCTCTTCACACCAGCAATTGTAGTATCGGCAGCAGTCGGATACTGCATGTATTCGCTCTTCGAATGATATTTTTCAAATTTAGCTTTCGCTTTGCCTGTTCCGCTGATTCTACGAAGATTTCCTTCTTCCAATATTCTTAAACGTGCTTCCAATTTGGCTTTGTGCTCAGCGCCGAAATCGAAGTTTACATCTTCTCCTAATGCGTCCACTCTAGTCGCTAACGAAGCTTTAGCTGCTAACATTCGAGACATTTTTCCCTTATTCTTAGTAGAAGATTGCCCGACGAGTTGCGCATGATAAATTAAGCCGTACTTAGGCGT
The DNA here is from genome assembly GCA_019453355.1 of Ceratina japonica. NCBI lineage: Eukaryota > Metazoa > Arthropoda > Insecta > Hymenoptera > Apidae > Ceratina > Ceratina japonica. Next base: position 30,804 of record SMSR01015975.1, on the reverse strand, counting down.
GTCCTTCTTAGTTTTCAATGCCCTGAACAATGCTTTCTCAGCGCCAAGTATTTGCACAGTAGACGCTGGATGTTTAGCAAGATTGATTAAAGATCCAGCGTGAGATATCAAGCGGGCGCCTACCAGTTCTCCCAGGAGCACGGTAAGATTCGGTGACATCGCCATCATTCTTGCTTTTAAATAGTCATATAATTGTGTTCTATACTGAGAAATCTCGATAACCTGATCACATAAATGTTGAATGTTTAGAATGTCGTCTTCCGAAATTTCAGTTCCCATAGATATTTCAGCGGCTTCTTTGACTTTCTCTTCTATCTCTTCTGGCAATATATCAGACAAGTCTGAATTAACAGTATTTTCCCTGGTTCCAATTATTTTCACAGTTTTCACAAATGCTACGTTATCTGTAACAATCTTTCCGAGTTCTGGAAAGTGCCAGCCATACCATTCGCGACAACGCATAACATAGTTATTCAATTCTTTGTCCAACTCATCCAATAAACAGACAGCTTGTATTATCATGGTGTCAATTTTATCAGGCGAAAATTTCAGTTTATACCTAGAAAGGCTATGAGCTAGGCCCAATGCCATTGCTATTGTTTCTTTCTTAGGAAGGCCGACCAATAAACCATCTATCTGACTTCTTATACATCTCATTAACTCTTGTATAGCAGTGTTACTAACGCAAGATAAACTCAATTTATCTTTTATGGCATTACCTAATTTAGCATCTGCTACAGCTAATTGTTCTTGAACTTCACTACAATGCTTTTTCAGAGTCTTCCTCAATGATTTGCACAGTTTACCTTCTACTGCAGCTGTTGTAGCAACTAGAGCTTCAGTGGTATCAGCAAACTTCTCAAAGTGCTTCAATTTTACCCTAAAATCATAATAATTCCAATTCATTAATTTTTTACTTTAAGGTCGTTTGCGTTAAGAAAATTATATATTTTTCATTAAATTTGAATCAAGAAACTATACTTATCAGTGCAAAATGATCCAAACAAATGTGAAAACAGCATAACTTGTAAAACATTGTATTTGTAAAAGAAGTTTCGTACAAATGCTACATTGAAGAAATTGATTAAAAGCAATTTCACTTACACTTTACTTGCAGTTTCTGGCGTTTAACAGAATTGCTATTATACTTACATCAACTTGTCTATATATATGTATCCACGACCAGTTCTATGTTTAAAAAAGATACACTGATTTAAAGTTTAAGAGCTAAGACTGCGAGTATAACAACCTTGTTACAAAATGTGTGCAGACTGGCATAGTCTTTATATAGAGTGTGGATCCCAGTCATTCTGATTAAAGAATTTGATAAACAATGGACAAAATCTGATGCTAGAAGTCTAACTGTAATAATATGAATATAAAATTTAAAAATTAAATGCTCATCAAATAAATTATTCACACTCTTCTTCTGGTGAAACTGACTTAATGTCTGGTAATTTAGCAGTTACAGTCGCCAATAGCTCCGAAGATATATTCACAGGTGTCATGTTAGTTGCTCTAAGATCTTCAGAATTAACATCAGAACTAACCATATAAACTTGTAAGACACTTTCTCCAGGTTCTTCCAGAGATTCCTTCGATAAAATGACTAATGATCCTGGTTTCACTTCACCAATATTCGGTATAACTGATTTCAGAGAAGCCGGGTGTTCACTATCTGTATCTATATTAGAATCATTAAAAACTATAGTTTCTGGAATATTTGTATCATCCTCTGATGGACTAACAACTTCCTTATGTTCTTCATTATCAGGATCATGGACACAACGAGTTTCATTATCGAGAGTATTTATGTCTGGTCCCTGCAATTTTTTTATTTTTGGTATTCTTCCAGATCTTGTCGGTCTTACCCGATAAACTTCCATATCACTATCGCAATCATTCCAGGAACTTAATGATACTGAGTCGTCCGTTTCTGATACTGATAGTTGTTCCTCCTCTCTTGGCCGTTTGTCAGCTTTCTTATTTGCAACACTTGCATTTAACGTTTGCTCACGATCACTATTTGTTTCTCTTTTCTCATCTAACACTTTACTCGAATCACATTCCACATCCTCATCGGACTCGTCCATTTCTTCAATAGTAGCGGCTACAAGCCCTAAAGACAAAGTAATATTACGTGACAGCTTAGAAAAAGTTCAAATTTAATATTTGCTGTTGAAGTAATAATTGTAAATAAGTATTCTTCAACTCACTGGATTTCCGTCTTTGACGAATATTTTTTCTCTTCCTCTCTTTCGGTCCCTGCTGTTTTGGTTTCTTTTCTGCTTTTGACTGCACTTTCTCCAAATTTTCGAATATTGCTGTAAACATAAAATCAAATATTAACTGAGGTAAATAGGATATCTGATCTTAAAGTGGATTGTATTTTGTGCGATATTCTTTATAAGATATCTTATCTGAAATACAATAAACTCATATTTGTCTTAAAAGAAAATTCGTGATCTTACCCAATGATTTTTCCAACGTTTCAATATCAAATTCTTGATGGTATGCAAGCGCCTTTTCAACTAAATTTCTATTTACTTTTTCTTCTTTTTTAAATTTTAATTTAATTTCCTGCCTCGTTCTATTTGGGAAGAGACTTTGCATCAACAAAAAATCAGTGCCAACTGTGTTTAATGCTTTATAAAATTTTAATGTTTCCCATTTCGCCCATTCTTTACTCTTTTTGCGCCTTTTATAAAATCCGTTCCCATTGTCATCATCAATTATGACTTCTTTCGATAATACTTCTCTACTTTTCTTTGCATTGGTTTGTTCTATAACAAGACTCTGTTCATCTATTATTAATTGACCATTTGGTCCCACTTTTACTTGAGGTACCGGCATCGCAGACGACGGGTCATCCTCGGCTTCTTCCTCTTGAATCTCTTCAGGTCTGAAATATTAATTTGATTACAAGTTACCTACGTAAAAGTAGATCTTTAATTATATGAATATTATAAGAGAGAGATTTTGAAAACAGTGAAAAGAGGAATGATATTCATCACTGTACAAATGTATTGTATTTAGATATGATTAAATTTCTGAATATGTTTTTAGTTGAATACTTACGGAGATTCCAGCAGTCTCCTTGTTGTCAAACCAGACTCCTTCGATTTTTTCATAGGATTAGTAACAGGATTATAATATATTAAGTCATACATTGTAAGTTTACTTCTGTCCGGAGTTTTGTTTTCATTCCTCAGATGAAATTCTCTTCTAGCCTCTGCTAGTTTTCTTGCAGACTCCGAAATTAAAATGCGCCTCTTCTGTCCTACGTTTGTGGTTGTCACATTATTCTTAGTGCTATTAGTATTAACAGTAACATCTTTCACATTTTTTGTCGACTGGTTTGCATTATTGATGGAAGTAGAATTAGTGACTTTTCTATTATCATCTTCGGATTCACTTGCACTTGCTCCACTCCCTTGCGTACTGTTCCTTCTTATTCTACCTCCACTATCAAATTTTGGTGTTGGTTTTACAAAACTACTACGATTCTGCATTAATTTTACAGGAGATCCTGAAAAATACATATTTACACCTTTATGTTCTCATAAATTTTGAATAACAAATATGTACACGTGAATTTCATTATATGTGTTTAAACATTACAAATATACATTCATCTGTACTTACCAGTTAGAATCTTGTTTAAGGTTTCTGAAACTTGGGCAGTAGTCTTTTTTAAATCTTCTGAACTTTGAATGGACTTAGCTTCAGATTCATTACTTTCTTGACTGGTGTGTACTTCTTCATTTTGTGCCTGCTCTTCTATCTCTACATCTTCTTGTATTTCCTTTCCTTGAGAATTATCTTCCAAATCTTTTTCTAATGTTACACACACAGTATCAGATATACTTTTTCTGTTTTCATTATTATGTTGAACTGGAGTTGTATTTTCAGTAACAGATGCATCTTGCGCCACTTTCCTTCGAGCTGGTACTGTAACCATGGCTTTTATGCGTGCTCTCTTCATGTTTAAATATATTAGTTTATTAAACCTACAAATATAATACAGTGTTAATCGGTATAATATTAAACACTCAAGCAATACCCAAAACAAAGAATAAAGCAATTATAAATTTTTTTATTTGTGATAAATTCATAAGCTTAATAGATTCGATATCGTTTAATCAATTCATTCTGGTGCATTAGTGTAATTCAAGTTTAACACCAGTCCGTACGTTGTATATAAAATATAATTGTAAAACAGATGCAATATAAACTTAATTATGTCAGAATTATGGCTATTAATGACTTACCAATATTTTTGTAATTTATAGTAGGCATGTAACTCTGTAAATTAGTTTATTAAATCACGAAGAAGTCATAATGACATATGCAAATGCTTGCATACATGTCGCCAGTCGTATAAATCGAAACACAACTGGTTCATCTCTCTTTGCCTTCCGCCTGGCTTCTGCCAAAAAGGCCAAAACCGCATACGCATAACCACATGAATCTTCAGAGTTCAGTCAAAGATTCCACAGTTCCATATGCTGATGGTTAATTATTTTAGGCCGTGTTTCCACATGCAAGATTTGTATATTTGATTTGTCGAATCATTCGTAATCACAGTATAAACTTTATTAAAAATGACTCGTTTTCATTCCTTTTTCTTGTAGTACATACACATACTACCTGGTTTTTTGACTAAAGTTCTCGTCTTCACTTCACCTTCACTTTATTTTCTATTCCTTTTAAAATTTTTTTCTTTGTCTGCAGCGACACTGGTGACTGCGCAGTAGCTACAGAAAGAAACTGAGAGAAACTGAGGCCGGTATTCATAATCGTTACTTATTCTTGAGATCGACTTAAGCATTTGCTATCACTATCTATCCCATATTTCCCGTCCTTGTCTCGTACAGGAAACACGGACTTAAGCAAATGCTTGAGTCGGTCTTATATATAAGTCACGACTATGAATACCGGCCTGAGAGTTCTCATGCCTTTATTGCTTTATTCTCGCGCGTGCTCCAGCGTGCTCGCAACAAAAGCACTGCACCTTGCGACCAAGTCGAAAGAAACGTCTACCGAAGCATGGTCCAGAACCTTTTTAGAAGAGATCTACCCTGTTCAGTTCCACCGTAGCAGACAAGAACCTTCAGCACGTCCACCGTAGCATACACACAGTATAGGCAGTCGAGACGAATGGACAGAGAGAAATTTTTCTTTGGTACCACCACCGAGGAGAGAGTACTCTCTTCCACCGAGGAGAGATATATCTCTCCTCGGTGTCTCTTCGCTGCTGGTGCTGGTACTTACCTTCTCCCGGTGCATAATCGGTTGCAAGTGTTTTATTTATAATTGTGCATTACTGCAATTGTACAGATATCAGATATTTGTATTCAATAACTTGTTTAAAAATTAAATAAAGACCTTGTTAAACATATGTCTTATTGTCTATATTTAATCACCTGTCCACTGCTCCTAGAATGACCAAAGCCCATTCCTTAACGAGAGCTTTGACTCGAAATAATAGCTCTGGCCACTATTAAATTAGTCGCATAGGTACGTCAAATTCAGCGATGCTATCATATTCGCCTAATACCAATTCTTTAGCGAAGAACTTTAGTCTAGATTAGAATTTCTATACCTTAAATTATACGTCGATCTTTCAATAATTTTAATATACAACGGCGAAATTCTGAACAAATTTCACCCATTCCACATTTCACTCCATCAACAATTAAGTGAAAATGATTTTTAAAAACGTTTACAGTTTTGCGAATGGGGCCTACGGAAACTGCAAGACGATCAAATGTTCTTGAATAAAATTTTGTTTACGAATGAGGCCACATTTACAAACCACGGACAAGTTAACTGTCACAACGTGCATTATTGGTCAGTAAATAATCCACGATGGTTACGAGAAGTAGACAAGCAGAGACCTTGGTTGCCCACCTCCAGATACATGAAATAAAAATGCAACATCCTTTTCCATTCCTTTATTTATTAAAATTTCTTCCTCAACGATTAAAATATTTGTATCTGCATTGATTTAATTTATAAAGTACTTATACAATTATTTTTTAGCTGTATGATCCTATATCTAATATCCAAAATGTATAATCTAAGAAAGAAGAATACTTCAAAAGAGAATAATGATACAACCAGTTCATACTGCGGTAAAAATATAATTCTTAGTATACATTCTATGAATCGTCTGATAATTGTATCTTTTTACACTATAATATATGTATATTTAAAAAGTTTCATTCATCTTGTGATTTCTTTTTCTTCTTCTTCTTTTTCTCACTAACTACTTCCATAGGGGGGACAGTGCCTTCAACTTCTCCATGATCTTCCTTATCCTTCTTTTTCTTCTTCTTCTTTACTGGTTCTATAAATATAAAAATTATGTCAAGTAGTAACATTTATATTCAATTTTTACAAAATTATATGAAAATATATAGGAAAGAATTATTACCTGTCGATGTGCTGGGTTCTTGTACACTTTCTATTGGTTCTGTATTATCTTCCTTTTCAGATTTTGTATCCATATCTATACTCTTTCCTTCTGTTCCTTCCAATTTAAGCTTCTTCTTTTTCTTCTTCGACACTGATATACTTTCCTCTTCTGGTTGAACGGTTTGTTCACTTATTGATTCGTCTACATTATCGCGATCTTTCTTTTTCTTTTTCTTTGGAACTTCTTCATCCGTTTTTGTAATGTCCTCGATCAGTGGCTTCTTGATCTCAGTTTCAGAATGTTGCCTCTTCACACCAGCAATTGTAGTATCGGCAGCAGTCGGATACTGCATGTATTCGCTCTTCGAATGATATTTTTCAAATTTAGCTTTCGCTTTGCCTGTTCCGCTGATTCTACGAAGATTTCCTTCTTCCAATATTCTTAAACGTGCTTCCAATTTGGCTTTGTGCTCAGCGCCGAAATCGAAGTTTACATCTTCTCCTAATGCGTCCACCCTAGTCGCTAACGAAGCTTTAGCTGCTAACATTCGAGACATTTTTCCCTTATTCTTAGTAGAAGATTGCCCGACGAGTTGCGCATGATAAATTAAGCCGTACTTAGGCGTGTCCTTCTTAGTTTTCAATGCCCTGAACAATGCTTTCTCAGCGCCAAGTATTTGCACAGTAGACGCTGGATGTTTAGCAAGATTGATTAAAGATCCAGCGTGAGATATCAAGCGGGCGCCTACCAGTTCTCCCAGGAGCACGGTAAGATTCGGTGACATCGCCATCATTCTTGCTTTTAAATAGTCATATAATTGTGTTCTATACTGAGAAATCTCGATAACCTGATCACATAAATGTTGAATGTTTAGAATGTCGTCTTCCGAAATTTCAGTTCCCATAGATATTTCAGCGGCTTCTTTGACTTTCTCTTCTATCTCTTCTGGCAATATATCAGACAAGTCTGAATTAACAGTATTTTCCCTGGTTCCAATTATTTTCACAGTTTTCACAAATGCTACGTTATCTGTAACAATCTTTCCGAGTTCTGGAAAGTGCCAGCCATACCATTCGCGACAACGCATAACATAGTTATTCAATTCTTTGTCCAACTCATCCAATAAACAGACAGCTTGTATTATCATGGTGTCAATTTTATCAGGCGAAAATTTCAGTTTATACCTAGAAAGGCTATGAGCTAGGCCCAATGCCATTGCTATTGTTTCTTTCTTAGGAAGGCCGACCAATAAACCATCTATCTGACTTCTTATACATCTCATTAACTCTTGTATAGCAGTGTTACTAACGCAAGATAAACTCAATTTATCTTTTATGGCATTACCTAATTTAGCATCTGCTACAGCTAATTGTTCTTGAACTTCACTACAATGCTTTTTCAGCGTCTTCCTCAATGATTTGCACAGTTTACCTTCTACTGCAGCTGTTGTAGCAACTAGAGCTTCAGTGGTATCAGCAAACTTCTCAAAGTGCTTCAATTTTACCCTAAAATCACAATAATTCCAATTCATTAATTTTTTACTTTAAGGTCGTTTGCGTTAAGAAAATTATATATTTTTCATTAAATTTGAATCAAGAAACTATACTTATCAGTGCAAAATGATCCAAACAAATGTGAAAACAGCATAACTTGTAAAACGTTGTATTTATAAAAGAAGTTTCGTACAAATGCTACATTGAAGAATTTGATTAAAAGCAATTTCACTTACACTTTACTTGCAGTTTCTGGCGTTTCAAAATCATGGTAAAGATTCTCTATTTCTGTCAACTTGCTTTCGTCGAGTAGCTGCAACAGAAGAATATGATTTTAAGTAAAAAATACTTTAATACAAACCCATTGTTAAATGCGACAATCGTTTTAAATCAATTTGTAAGACGAATTGCATAGTGATATAGGTGAACACGTGCCTCGCTTTTGAGGTTAAAAAATTGTGTACAGGTTTATAATTAAAGCTTACCTTGAAAATAGCGTACCCCGCTGGGGTTTCAAACAACACCAACATTTTGGTTTCGTCTTATTTACAATAAGAGATATCGTATTAGTTTATAATAATGTCTCTAAATGCACGCTTCTTTCAAAGGCGGCAAACTTAGGACAGTGGCAGTGTTGTAAGATTTGAGGAATTTCGATCGCAGCACGTCCGGTGAAGAAAAGTGGAACTACTGGAACTCAGGTTCTTGTTGTAAACACCATTGGATTTGTGCTCGCGGCACAAGCGCACTTGCACCAACACATAGGCATATTGCAGCACGTTCACAGTCTTATTTTATGTTCGTCCAACAAATGCCTGCAATTTGCACCAAACTGCATTAATTTTACCTATTTGCACATATAAATACTTACTAATTTGCAACAGTCTACGAAAATAACAGAAAATAATTATTTAGGAGAATGAAATTGGTTTTTTTGTATTTTTTTAAAAAAATTCTAATTTCAAGCTCCCTAGATAGAANCAATTAAAGCTTACCTTGAAAATAGCGTACCCCGCTGGGGTTTCAAACAACACCAACATTTTGGTTTCGTTTTATTTACAATAAGAGATATCGTATTAATTTATAATAATGTCTCTAAATGCACGCTTCTTTCAAAGGCGGCAAACTTAGGACAGTGGCGTAAGATTTGAGGAATTTCGATCGCAGCACGTCCGGTGAAGAAAAGTGGAACTACTGGAACTCAGGTATTCTTGTTGTAAACACGTAACCTCATTGGATTTGTGCTCGCGGCACAAGCACTTGCACCAACACATAGGCATATTGCAGCACGTTCACAGTCTTATTTTATGTTCGTCCAACAATGCCTGCAATTTGCACCAAACTGCATTAATTTTACCTATTTGTACATATAAATACTTACTAATTTGCAACAGTCTACGAAAATAACAGAAAATAATTATTTAGGAGAATGAAATTGGCTTTTTTGTATTTTTTTAAAAAAATTCTAATTTCAAGCTCCCTAGATAGAAAAAAAATAATCTCTAGGTAAACAGAAGTGAAAAGAAGACACGCGATGGAAAGCGTAAATATTTACATTTCTTGAGTGTTTGTGAGAATAATTTTTATTTATAATCATGATAGACGGAAATATTTCTATGGAGGAGGATACAGAATTACGGGATTTGGTGGTGCAAACCCTTGAAAACAATGGTGTTCTTGCAAAAGTGCGGGTATGTAAAATAAACTTTTTAAAAGTCACGTCGTGTATACAGGTTACGCAGGCTTCCTTTATAAATTTCAATTTCGTTCATAATATCATTTTTAACATACAACTTCGTAATGTTATAGGCAGAACTCAGGGCAAGTGTGTTCTTAGCTTTAGAAGAACAAGAATCTGTAATGGTATGTCAAAGTGTTCAGTAACATAGACCTTTAACAGCCTCCTATTTACATATGTTTTGCATGAATACTTTTTATATTTCTCGACCACACCTCGTAATAAGAGAATGTAATATAATATTAAGAGATAATGTCATTCTGGCACTCAGAAATATAGCCTATTTTTAATCATTTTTTATGAAAATATAGTGAATGTAATACAGAATCTATTTAAAGATCTTTATTGTGCATAGTTTAAACTATAATAACAAATTTCTTTTTATATATTCATTAAGAAACAGCAATACTAGAGCTCATAAAAATCTTTGTGTCACAGATAATGATTTGTTCTTATATTGATTAAAAGTAGGTGAGAAAGATTTTTTATCAAATTTTCATCAGAAAATAAATGTTTGAGTTCTATATAAGATTATCATCAGAAGTATGTACAGAAATGAAAAAATACTGATTTCTATAAAAATGATATAGAATTGGCATTATTCCTTGAGCTTGTCCATTATTATTAAAGTCTTGAATGATTGAAATAAATATTTCAGAATCCAGAACCACTTCTAAATAAAACTGTAAAGCAGTACCTGGCTAATTCAGAAGGAAAATTATTGTTTTCCTTGGTTAGGGAGTTCCTAGAATATTTTGGTCTTGATTATACAATATCGGTATATGATCCAGAAACTTACTTTGGGAAGGAATATAATTATGTTGGAAGAAACAAATTATGTGAAGAATTAGGTATTGAATCCAACGAACCATTGCTTGGAGAAATATTAAAACATAGTATGAACAGTGCCTTTAATAATACACAAAAGGTATCTACATTGAAATCATTTATAACATATTATTTTGACAGTATCGTAGACGTACAATTCATAAGTTTGTGATCACATATTTCCATAGTGTGGTATATGCTTCATTTATTGTTTATACATCTTATAGTTATATATGTGCATACTTTTTTTATAGAATGAAATTGACAGTAACATTAGTAAAACTGGTGAACCAACAACAAATGCTGCTAACACAACATTTGAGATTTCCATCCCAAAAGTATTAAATATTGAAGCAACATCGTTGTCGAATGATAATGATATGTCAGATAAATTAGAAAGTTCCTCGCAACAGAGTCCAAAACTACCGATAAATGTGACGATAACAGATAGAAAAGATAAGGATGCGTCTGTTCATATTTCAACGAATGAATTGAATAGCGAAAAACAAAACGATCCTCTCAGGAATAATACGACTTCGGATTACAATAAAAAGAATAATGGAATTGATAGCAAGGGGAACAATAGTATGAATTTTGATACACTCCCTACAAGTCCAAATGGCACAAGTAAAGTGATGAACTATACAACACAAGAGACTGAGATAGATACACCCATCCAAACAAATTTACTAAATAAAACCGAGCCTTTAATTAAGTTTGACGAATCTATAGTTACAGAGATGCAAACAAATCAAAATGATATAAGCGTGCAAAATAATATAAATAGTTTGGAATTACATATAGCGAATAATGTACAAAACAAAAAACCAGTTAGCGCTGGTAACAATTATGGGAAAACTGTATACTTTGGAGAAATTATTGTTGATGGTAAAAGAGAGAATATTAATGATATACGTAATACTCAAACTTTTTTAGAAGATTTACCACCTTTAGATAAAAAATCACAGTCTATACTTAGTGATCTCCCGCCGCTTAATGGTAAAACAACTGATATCAACGATTTGAAGGAATTGATGGATATTGGGCTTGGTATGTAAGCGCATACTTTTATTATATATTTTTTATGATTTTTGTATTGTAAATTTAACAATCATAGGGACTGATGGAACAGATAATTACGAGGAAGATTTTGTATCATCAGCATCTGGTAGTGCTTATGATCAAAGTCCTACCAAGGATCCTACAAAAACGGATAGTCCAATAAAACTAGAAACTAAAAAACATGAGAAAGTTTCCAGTGCTCATAGCGAGGATATAAGCGAAGAAATTGAAGATATGGACGATATACTTAGCAGTACATCATGTGTAAGTAAATTTTGTATTGATTTCAATTTGTTTCTTTACGTATATTCGTCTTCTATGCACAACATTTATTTTTTGTATACATTTGGTACACCGCAGATATAATTTTATTCTAGCTTGAAGATATAAATATGGATAAAAATATATCAAATTTTGCGACGGGTATTACGGCAAATTATGCGAAGGAATTATAATTATGAATTCTATCACTGAACTGCTGTAAAATATTTGAAAATGTTATTTCGTTCATAACATTGACGATAGTCGATATCCTATGCCAGGGCGTGAAGTATATTAATGCAAATTTCTATGGATTTATGAAATTGCAAACCTATTTTGGTTTCTGAAGTGACACTGCCATTTATGGCTCAATACTTATAAGTTCTCCCACAAAAAACGTAGAAGGAAAATGTCTGAGATTAGATGCATGGTTTACAAAGATTTAGTACTCTGCACGAATTTCTTGTAAGACAAACCATATTTTTATAAATCATTAATTTTAATTTTAGCGGTATTTAAATAAGTATTCTATGGAATTTTGTATTGATCATACCATAGAAAAAGAAATCAAATATTAGAGGAACTAAACTGAAACTGCCATCGCTCTCTGTTATCACTATTACTGTAATAAAATGTTAAATTATATATTTTTTCTAATCAAAGATGTTAAAACTAAGGATTAAATAAAAGTTCCAACAAGTGTCTATACGAAATACAAATTGTATACATAATGTTACTACAATTTTGTAGTGTAGTAAACAGGAGCCAATTAGAAGTTCTTAAATTACATTGATATGAGAAATGACAGAATATATTTAAGAAGAAATACCATAATGACAGTAGTGAAAACTATTTTTAAGAATTTTTTTAATCAAATTAAATCTTTCAATTTAGTTACATTATACTGTTGATCGAATGAAAGCTAGTGGAACCTTTAATTGCATACACCCAGACAAGCTGCCTTCTACGTTGTTCTGTGTAAATATATATAGTATTATTACTCTTAAAGCTTATCTCAATGTTAAAATATTTAACGAAAACAAAAAAAATGAGAAGTAATCAGTTACATTAATGGTTGTTAAATACTTAGTTATGTCTTTCTAAACGAAAATTTGTAACGATTTTGTTGTGTTTACCAGAATAACTCTCTTGAGTCTGATTTTATGACTGAACCGTCATTAATTACCTCATTTAATTAAAGTTACTGATATAGTATTGATAGCAATATCGGTAAATCATCCGTCTAAAAGTGGATTGCCTAAAAAAACTACATCAAATTATTTTCCTTCGACGATAATGGTGCTAAATGCATAAAACTAAAAGTATCTATTAAAAAGTTAAAGTTGAGACGTTCAATAAAAGATTAGGTGCTTATATGTTTTCTCGCATCCATCAATCGTAACATTTAAATGATATTTAAAGAACGAAATTATAGATTAAGGCTTTCAACTTTTTGGGCAATCCAATACCTTTATAAACATATTGGTATAAGTATACTATGCCCTAAAAATAAGATGCAATAACTAAGTACAATTCATAATGGATCAACTGGATGCTTGACAAATCAAAATCCTGTTTGTGCAGCCTGCTTACTTCACGAAATTTTCAGTGGCACACAATTAACCATCAATAGTGACTATTGTAAATGATTCAAACAAAGCGATTTCATACAGATAACATATTTGAAAAATTCTCTTTGCACAATATCGACTTTATTTATGCTATCATTATAATAATATTGTACCATATTGCATTATGCACTAGATATGTTATAGCATTGGAATCTCAACTATAATTTCATTTTACATTTATTATTCGTATTGTAATACAATTACTCAATATTGTTGAAGGATCATTTTTCATCTTCGCTACTGTATTTAATGTTAACTTTTTATTATAATTAATATTGTAAGTAACTTATAAATTCATTACTTAGTAAATGATTGCAAGGACTGAAGGATAATTGATACATTTGAGAATCTTGTCTTGAGTGTTGAAACATTCTTCTAATATTTTCGTGTACGGTATTGAGTATAATGAAATCCCTTGGTTTGAATCAATTTTATCTGTATGTATATAAAGCAGGTGTGTTCCTGACCAATCAACGTGGTTACACTTTTTAACGTCGATATAGCACATTACAAAAGCAAAAAATTTCAGGATAACACTGAACATTCCTACACTTTATAGAATGTAAAAGATAGATACATTCCATTGTTATTAAGGTTATTGCACTTTTGTTGTATTGTTAGCATTAGTAAAAAATTTAAACAATAAGTATTTTTCACGATAAAATATATAAGGGACGAAGAGCGAGAGGTTGGGGAGAACGAGAGCGAGAGAGAGACTAATTTAAGAAACATTTTACAACTTCTTACAAATTATATCAAAAAATTCTGTTTTACATTATTATAAAGCTATAAAGCATTTTCTAAGAATTTCTACTGCAGGGTACATAACGAACATTTTTATATCTACGTATGTATTTTGAAAAATGGTTTTAATTAATCTTAAGTGACTTCTTTTACGCCTTTTAGTTTACGTAAAAATAACGTTATGTATTTTATTCTTTTGAAACTATTTGTAGGATATTACCTATATCTTGCATAACGAATGCATATACAACGTTTACAGTATAAAAGGAGAATTAGAAATATCTTTTCTTTTGGATAACTATGTATAGGTAATTACTTATATGTGTATGTATACATTTTGCTTATCATATTTCTTATGTTTTTTTTTTAATGAAGAATACTACGAATAATTGACGACATCGATCTGTTACTGTATCTGTACTAACGTGTATATAAAATAATAGTATTCAATGCATTGGTATGCAAATCAATTGATAGATTTTGCAAACACTGAACATGAAATAGTTATAATTACTGTTATTTATTCATTTTTAATATCAGGTCAAACGGATAAAGTATTATCAATGAACTCACAATATTTTTCACACACACACACAGTCCTAGAAGGTTTACTTTTGTAACCACGTTGAAGTATTGGTAGCTATATTGTGCCTTTTAGTGTGTACGAATAAGAAAATATAATGCAAATACATACTATGGAATTGCGGGATTTACAAAATAACTAAGTTACTTATTTATGATTTTCAACTACTATGTAACAATATTCATGTATATGTTATTTATTTTATAAAGATTTTTCTCTTTTGCAAATGTTCTTTACTTTCATTGCCCAAAACCCTGTTTCAGCAACAGTTTTACTGCAATGATATGTTTCGTACTGTTTGTTGTGTTGGATAAAATGTACTTAACAGATTATATTACTTAAGATCATTAATTAAAGACTTGTTTGAACTATGATACAAGGTAGAAGATAAAAAGTGAATGTGTTATAACTTTATTTAATAATATTATAACGCCTTACAAATGCACATGGCAGTGTAGCTTTATTATATAACACTGAACTTCGGCTATAAGATTTTACAAATGTAAAAATCTTACAAATTAAAGGGTGATACTGTTATGTACAAAAGTGGTTTACAACAGTGTATTAGAATGACCTAGCTAACAAATATACACAGTATAATTACAATCATAATGTCCCCTAAGCAATATCTGGAAAATAGTTGATACACAACTACATAATGTACAACCAGAAACAATTTATTTAACAATTTGTACTGTTACATTCTGTCATGTTCTCTTTGTATTCGAGCACTGTACGTATTTAAAACAAGATTATATGCATCCATATATCGGTCCATACACATTGCTACACATTTCTGTAAATAAATGTAAATAATTTGATCCTCCCAGTACGACTTTCATACTTCTTTTGGTACTTAATCGAATTTTCGATAAATGTTTTCAATTCTCAATTGAATTTTTATTAAAACATAAAAAAATATTCTGTAATCTTATAGAAATAAATGTGGCCAAGTCTAGATGCCACGTAAAATTGAAATCAAGAAACAATATAATAAATGAACGATTTTTAAAGAGTTATATTCTGTAAAAGGGTTAGAGTTACTAGTGAAAGAGGTTACCTGTTCTGAACTATCCAAAGAAGTGCCTGGCCTGACTACACATTTTCTGAAACATTTCTCGGACATTTTCTGAAAATATGAAGCGGAACGTCCGCTATTCATTCATGTTAAATAATGAAAATAAAAAATAAATGTTCGCCTCTACAACCGTACCGTGATCAATTCGTTCGCGTTTGCAACAGCAATTTGCTGTTTAATTTGTTCCATAAGTTCACTCTTTTCCCTGTCAGACAAAGACTCAGATGCGAGAGCGTTCATATTTACAGGCGACTGTTAAATAGGTCTTATTTATGTAGTAATATTAGAAAGAAAATCACTTTGCCCCCCTTAATTGTACCGAAATTTCTGTGTNTTCAATTGAACAATTTTTATTAAAATATAAAAAAATATTCTGTAATCTTATAGAAATAAATGTGGCCAAGTCTAGATGCCACGTAAAATTGAAATCAAGAAACAATATAATAAATGAACGATTTTTAAAGAGTTATATTCTGTAAAAGGGTTAGAGTTACTAGTGAAAGAGGTTACCTGTTCTGAACTATCCAAAGAAGTGCCTGGCCTGACTACACATTTTCTGAAACATTTCTCGGACATTTTCTGAAAATATGAAGCGGAACGTCCGCTATTCATTCATGTTAAATAATGAAAATAAAAAATAAATGTTCGCCTCTACAACCGTACCGTGATCAATTCGTTCGCGTTTGCAACAGCAATTTGCTGTTTAATTTGTTCCATAAGTTCACTCTTTTCCCTGTCAGACAAAGACTCAGATGCGAGAGCGTTCATATTTACAGGCGACTGTTAAATAGGTCTTATTTATGTAGTAATATTAGAAAGAAAATCACTTTGCCCCCCTTAATTGTACCGAAATTTCTGTGTCCGCACCGGTTCGATCGATCAACCGGAAGCACGTGAAACTGCATCTGCATCTTAAAATGTCGTTTACAATAAAAACTAAAAAGGGAAGCTAGCTATTTCAATTAAAATGTATATAGTTATTAGAATAAACAAATAAAAATAATTTAAATTTAAATAGAGAATCCCTCTCTATTTATAAATTAAATATAAATTATTTATTTATTTATTTATTCGTTTTACAGTTTCCAGGATCAGGAAGGCTCTTAATGTCTATTCAGCCCTTTATTAAATATAAATTTATATATGGAAGCTAATCTCTATCGAGTCGTTCTATTTTCAAATTGAATAATACGATCTCTGATACGTGTTGATACGAATATCAGAGGGCGTGCTATAGCGGCCCAGTAAACTGCGTAAAATAAGATCACTTTTCATCCAAAAGCGGTCAAAAAGATAGTTCAAAAGACGTCTGTGTTTACTGGGGGTAATATTCGAAGATTTAGTCAAAGTTTCGAAGACATTGACGGGTTACCGAAAGAGTTCCCGCGTTTAATAATTATAATTGACTTATAAGTGTGCATCGCAAAGGTAAGTAGATAAATAAATAAAACTAACTAATTTCTCATTGTATCTATTTTTGTTCGTTCAACTGACGCGGTGAAAGGATACCGAGCTATCGTATAAAAAAAAAGACATGCAATCATTGATTAGCAAAACTTTAAATAAATCGTGTTAACGGAGTCCGCGTAATCTTACCCCATCGGCATAGATGCCAAAAAGGGGCGCAGATTTTAAAATCGTGTAAGAAGAATGTCAGATTTTGTGATTTTCTGAATAATGATTTTTTAGATGAGCGACATTGATAAAGACAGCTCTGATAAAGATAGGAGAGAATATCTCACTGAGAAACAAAACACAATTGTTTCCGAATTGCAACGCATAGAATTCGATCATACACAATATTGGACTCATTATAATTGTTCAAGTCGGAAAACAACGACGGAAAATGTAAACGAATTAAATAGTAGTAATACTAGTATAGGTGACGATGATAACGTTTTAAATATACCACGAAATATTCTCGAAAGTTGTGAGAAGATATCAGACTGTTTCGAGGAATATGTGGCGGATTTGAATTTTGTGCAATCTATAACCTGGTTAAAAGCGGCCACAAAATCTATGAAAAACATTTCGATAGAACAATTTCATCTGGTATTTCATAAACAATGGAATAACAATGGTGATATAGGTAATCAAATTCAATATTCAAACATTAACTTTCAATCAGCCATGCTTGTAAATTTTTAAGCAGAATATAATTTATATAGAAAGCCACAAAAATATATCATGTACTTTTATTAAATAATTGCGATTAACTAAATATTAAAATGTGTGACTCGAACGATTTCTAACGTTGAAAAACATTTTTGTAGACAAACATGTTGAACTTGATAATCAAGAGTCAGCTTGTCGAGACAGCGACCACACAAACGAGATTTCTGGAACTGAATTTTCGCCTCCTCTAAGTATATCTGAAATAGTAAAAGAGCTGAATAATAAAGAAAATTATATACCAAAATCTGCTCGGGATATTAATCCGGAAAGCACCGTTCTTACTCAGAAGATCAATGATCTACCTCTGTTTAGCTCTTTCGAAAGTTTCGACAAATATTTCCATGAAGACACGGAAATCAATATTACAGATATCCTTAGAAATATTTCGGGGAGTTTTAATGATTTACCTGTCTTTACTTCTTCCGAGTCTCTCGATAGAACAGAACTTGGCATACAACGGAATGCAACTTTCAGCGGCGATATTATTTCGGAATCAGACGAAGAGTCTTCATCTGTAAAAGATATCTTTAACGAGATTACAGTGAGCCAAGAAACTAACTGTTCAATAAAATATGATAAGAATGATAAAGGGTCAGATAAATGTGACCTTCCTGACGAAGGTGTAATTCAGGAAGTTTCAATAACTCCTCCCAGTGGAATGTGCTCATCACAAGCTCTTGTAGACATGCTTTTGATAAATAATGATAGTAATCAAAAGGATAGCGCCTATGACACCTATGAATTTGCTACCAGCAAATATCCACTACCGAAACATACACAAAATATGAATACTATTTCTATTGAAAATATCGAAGACACTCGTCAAGATAATGAAAATTTAAGCAGAAAGGATTCAAAGATTTCTTCCACGGGAAGAGCAGTAGACGCGATTGAAGAGCGAACTTTTGATAAGTATCAGCGATTCTCCAAGTTCTCTTTACTAGACGGAACGGGGTATATGAATAAGAATGAAATGAGCTCGCCCTTTTCAGAAATTCTGATTCAGAAACCCAATTGCCAGAAAAGAAAGAGAAAAAGATTAACTCACGAATCACCAATATGTAAAAGGAATAGGAAGACAGCAATTTCTTCACATTTGTTACAATTCACGCTCGATACTTTAAATGCGGACGAAGTTGCCCTTCAGTCTGTGAGAATGATACTTTCGGTTTTTAAACATGAAACGATAGCCAGTCAATACATGCGAAGGAAATGTTGGAAAAATAGTTTAGAAGAAATAGCTGTACAAGAGATCCTGAATTTTTGCGACGTCTTCGAAGCTGGTGATAAAACTAGGGAATGTACAAACGAAATTATACACGCAGTGACGAGCTCGTTAGATAAGATTATGGAAAAGGTTCAGTTGAATAAGGTAAATAGTAAATTAAAAGATAAATCAGACTGTTTGTACAAGTATATATTTGTCTCCATAGGCGACGATATCAATTCATCAAATTTCTATTATTACGCAATTTTGCGTTTCTAAAAAAGTTTGCGTCGAAATTATAAACTATTTAACTGAGAAATTACAATACCATGAGGATGTCATAAATTCCCTGGACAATAACATGGAAACCGACGTATTCGATGTAACACACCGGTTGCACATCATTTTCTATGCTTTAAAACTATGTTTAGAAGAATATCGATCAGCAGTTCCTAACAAATGGAATGAGTATGAAGACGAAGTGATAGCTCCTGTCACTAATTTATGGAAAAAGCAGTTGGGTTTCGAAGGAGAAACCCTAACAGATAATGCACGACAAAGAGAGCAGAGGTGGCTAACGATCTTAAGTAATTTTACAGTGAAGGCCACAGATGATTTTGTACTTTTTGCGAAAAAATCACAAAAATTAGCCAATTTCCTGATACACGAATGAACTTATTGCGTTCTACAACTGGCCGAATATATTTTATTACATAAATTTAAGACATTACATTAATTAATTTTAATAAACTGTAAATAAAAAAATATCCTTTTATATAATTTTTTGGTTTTACTTCATAATCCTACCTTACTTGAATACTATTTTACAATAAATTATTTAAAAGCTAGAGTAGATCACTCAGAGAATTCAATACGTTATTTTACAAAAGGCAGCGAGATTATTTATTAAAAACCTTGAGATTCGTGTCAGTGAAAATAATTAACATAAAATAATTGAATGAACTGACATGATCAAATATTACGTAAAATTCATTATTGCACAGTTATAATAATTGCCCATAAAATAACAAGCGTAGCAATACTTTTCGTAAACGAAGCAGATCCATTGTGAACAATATAGTCCAGTATTATTGTATTTTTATCACTGAGGTCAATCTTCCGCCAGTTACATAACTGCTCCGCGTTTCGCGGTAACATATGCAACACCGAGTACAAAAATGTTTTAACAGGGCAGATCTCAGTACAATTTGGTACTTTCAAAGGAATAGTCGTACCATCCACTCCTTTATAATAATTTACCTGCAATGATAATAAAAATACTTAATTGTTACGAAACGAATTTTACAATACATGTTTGTCTTTGTTACTTCATTACATGTATTATCACTTTTTTTAGTAATAAGATTTGTTAACGTATTTAAATTGAAGGAAGGAACCTTAATTCCATGATTCTCTGTCTCGTTGTCGAAATATAATTCGAAAATGATGGATGCGGCCTCGCTGGGAATGTGCGGCGACCACAAGTCTAACGCTTTCAAAACGCCAACAATATTCCTGTCATTTCCGCTATAGATCATAAGCTTCCGTTCCTTCGGGATAGTTTCGTCGATGTACGCCAGCGAGTTCGCTAATACTTCTTTCAGTATCGTTCCCCCGTTTAATTGTTTCTGCAACGGGGTTTGCCAGAGGAGATCGTATTCTAACAACGAGATATTGTACATCCCTCCATCGGGGAAAATGTCTTGCGCCCATAGCGGAAGCGTCTGGTTCAGATCTGCCTGGAACGACATTGTCGGTGTCGCAGTGAGACGCCGCGTAAAATTGAAGCGACACATTTATTATAAAAAATATGTTATTAACTTTTGTTTCGAGAACGGCGTATAGAAGAGACACGTCCGATGGTTGTCGAATTTTAATTCCGGTGGATTGGGAGATGTGATCGAACATAGGTAAATGATCCGACCATTGTTCCCGCACCTCTTCCATTCTCAACACTTTATTCATTTCGAGAATAAATCCTGGACACTGCGTTCCGAGCAGCAGTGCGTCTTTCTGCATAAACTCGTAATCTACAAGATTAGTTGTTTCGACTGTTACTGAAATGGTTTATCCATTTATGCCTCGGACTTCAGATATAGAATTTTTATAGGAGATCATAGAAACATCGAATCATAGGATTTTATAGGAAATCATAATTTTAGGAAGAAACTAAAACGAACTGTTGTCTCAAACGAGAGAATGGGCTAATCAAATCACGGACTGATTGATTCGCGCGCGCGGACGATATCTCGGAATATCTTTTACGACCTGTTTATTTACCAACCCGTAGGTATCGGCTGCCAGTTCATATCAGTGTCCCATTTTTGATTTTCCGCCGGAGGCCAAAGACCCGCATTTACTAATTGACCGGAAATCATCGATAGCGGATACTCGGCCGTTCGCATTTTCATCGTATCACTTGTATAAATATCGCCCAAAAATTCATCGTACGTTTCGCGTAAATGGACTCCTAGATTGTACATGTTAAGCATGCCGATCTGTTAAATAAAATTTATCTGAAGTTACATAAGCTTTACATCAGTTTGTTCGGAATTTGGAAATCGTTTAGTAATAGACTACTAATCGTATATACATATAATAATCTTATCTATTGTCTTAATAGACTTATATTATAATACTTATAATAATCGTATATTATATAATCTTATCTTATTTTATAGATATTAGTCGTTTTAATATTCCTATGTCGTACATACATCATGTGTATGTAATTCACTTATGAACATTCTTATTTACTGTTCATGTAATGTTTATTCTATGCGCGTTAACGAAACGAACGGACTCACTTTGGGCATGCTGAGCGGAGCAGTATTAAAATATTCATAAGTTAAATTTCTCGGTAAATCGGTATCGTTGCTGTATATCAAATCAGAAATTGGAGCATACGTTTTATGAGCAAATATCTGAAAAATTTGTTCAAGGATTACGACAATATATTATTAAATCTTCGTTAGTTCTTTATTAATATCTAAAATAAAATATACTCTATCGAACAGTATTATTTCGTATGTTTGTAGTTGAGAGAAAAAATGCGATTCTTACGATGTGTAATAATTGCAATTCTGGGACACACTCTCCAGTCTTCATCAAGATGCATAACGTACTTAGCATAATCACGATCGCTCTCATTATTTATTGCTATTATTCTTACGGTACGATGTAAAGCATTAGTCCTCTGAAAATAATTCATTCATTCATTCATTCATTAGTTATTCGTCACGATCGTCAATTTTTACTAATTATGACGATTGTCATCATCTTCGGAACACAACAATGAAAGTGTAGATCGAAATTTTAAGCCATTGAACTAATAACTTCACCTGTATTTATTCTTTAAAATGTGAATTAATTTCAGATTAGAACAAACATAATTTTATAGAAAGCAGCAGCTTATTTAGTTCTTAAGTTGATACGGAAATTAGAAATAGTACGCGAATCATGCGAAAATCGGTCTGTGCGAAAATGTCCTGAGTGACCGGAACAGCAAAATCTGGCGCTACCTCTACGTGGGTGAAGTAAGTAAGTGTACTAACCCCTGGTCTGCACAAAGAACTGTTATAAAAATCCGATACGTTCTCGTAGTCGCGAATTACTTTCACTTATTTTTCGTCAACGTTTAATCTCGGAAACTTCGCTTCGGTACAATACAGTTGCACAATCACCGAACCGTTAACTAGTTGCAAGTCAAGGTGTCCGCTGCGTTTATGGTCGTTCGAACCACGTTTTTGTGTCTCCTACAATAGAATAAAGTACCGACACTTGTCCCAAGTTGGAATAGCATCTCAGTGTTCGTAGCGCGACGCGAAGATAACGATCAAGATAAAACCATTTTCGCAACGCTTGTCTTAGAGATGGTAGTGCATCCAATCGTAAATTGTAAATTTAATCGGTAACCTTCGCGTGAAATCGTCAACTTATCACTGGTAGCGATCTCCTTTTGCTTTGTATAATACCCGGGAATCGGTACGCTTTCAGCTAAAGCTCCGCGATCAAAAGATTGCTGGATCTTATAAAGTAAAAACGCTGGCTATACGAATCATTGGAGATTTGGTAGCACGCCGCGGATCTCTCGGTGGCTTACAACGGGATACGGCAGGAATCGAAGTAAGAACCCCCTAATCATTTTTCATTATCTTTTCTAAGCATTTTCAGTTTAATAAACTACGGATGTTCATGCAAATTTTATATATACAATTAAAGAAAAGTTTCTTCGGGTATGTTCTGCCCTTGTCTTCTTCTACTTCAGATATATCCTTCCTCTGTCTTCTTATATTCGCATTCCTCCTTGTGTTGTATCTTACGTCTCTTTCAAATTATTTATTTTTTATAAATGCATAAGCATCTGCAGTTTAATCATTATTTCTTTCATTGTTTAATCATTCTTTCTCTGTGATGAGAACAACCCTTGTTTTCGGAACAAAAGACTGCTTGGCTTTTTTTTTGGTTATTTATGATCTTGTAAAGAAATATTACAATTAGATGTAATTATATTGGATTTTTGAGTTATTTATGGCTTGTCACTTGTCTTTTAAACGTTCCGATAAGAGTTTTTGTGGCTTTTCCAGTAACGCATTTATGTCAAATGAGTCCAAGAAAATTAAGTCGTGTTTCATTTTTCATGATAACGAAAGGAATAATCGTATGTCTCAGTCACGTTTCAGTGAAAATAAAAATAAGTCATATCCTATACGACGAATCATTCATGGGATCGATATGTATATTACTCTTTATTCTAATTGTGATTCTACGTGTAGATTATATATTCCCAATTAAGAAAGCCTGATTATATTTTTATCTTTTATAAAAACAAGTAGAATACCAATTTTCAGTGATAATTCTTTCTCAGTTCTCAATATTACGCTTGCCATCTGAAAATACGTCTTCATTCGAAAACACCACACGGGCGATCTTTTACGAAGAAAATATGACATTCAAGTCACTTTCCTCAATCGATTATAAGTAATTTCGCCAAGGATAACGACCACTGAAGTAGTTAATTACTGTTTATATATCGTGTTTAATTTCCCTTATCACTAACTCGTACAATTTTCGAAAACTAGTTCTGTTAACGTATCATCGCGTATCAGCTGAGCGTGCGGTGATAATACAAATCGTGAACGTTATCATCGACGAATTATTCATTTCAACATTGAGAAAAGCTTGTGTTCACGTGAATAAGTACCATGTGCCAAGCATGTGCGGGACATGCTCTTAGAGACTAAGAGGTACTTGACTATATTTGTGCTCAGATTAAAAGACAAAACGCATTTCAGTTATCCGTTCGTCAAACATGAAATTCGTTTCGACAACGAGATAAAAGACGATTTATATCGTTTATTGCACTCAATCATAAATTATCCTTTGAACAAGCCTTTAAGATTGATTTCAATTGTAATGGTAATCATTTATTTATACTATACGTCGTTCGTGCATTTTTATGTTGTGTTTCGACTTCATTGCTCGAGCGATATATGTATAACTCAAGTATAAAATTTCTTATCAAATAATAGAGGTCTGTACAATTTAAACGATGAATCATAAATAAACATGTCATGTACGGCACTTCCTTGGACGATTTTTAAAAATCGTTCTTTCTCTGATAGCAACACTATCATAGTCACGAAAATGCGGCCCTCTATTATAATTTTTACGATAACAGAACTTCCGCCTTGTGTCGCGATAACTGAAAGTCGCAAAATTCTGTGAAATCGGAATCGTAACATTAAAAACAATGTCAAAAATGATATTGGTTATTACCAGGAACGTAGGATGTTTTACTTTTGACGAATAGATAGTTGTCACATACTTATACGTATGCTTGAAACGTGTGCGAGTTGTTATCACGTGAAACACAGCTTAGGATACGATAAAACCGAAAGTAATTAGTATTCTACTTGAATTCTATAAAACTTCAGCACGAAATTCGATGCGGCAATTCCAGAAAGTATTCCGCGTTCCATTGCACGGTGTCAAGTAAAAACTCGGACGTTTTCAACGATTTCGAAGCGTACGTGTAAGCATTTGAATACGTTTGACAATAGTTAGGTATCTCTTGTAGCCGAACTTTTGTATAATCATATCTATTGCATTCCACTTTAATTTCTGTTTAGTTACAATAATTATTCCATAGAATTACGTTTCCTTTCATGGTCATACCTCGCGTTTGCACAGACTGCAGTAAAATCGTCTAACGGCCGTAATTGCTCGTGACAGAAACTAGGAACCTCGAGGAAGTATTCCCCACGTGTGAAAATTAATGGTCAATTGCACGGAGTGTAATGTATTACGCTCATTCCTTATTCATTATTCGTTCTCGTTTACGTAATCGCAAGCTCACGAAATACGCTCCGCTAACTTTATAAATCCTCGGTCTTATCTTTCCTGAACGTCGTCCTCGTGCGGCAGCATCGGAGTTTAAATGATTCGACTAATCACAACTCTGATGCATGATTTTACTGCTTCCGAAGCTTCGACAAATCTGTTCACTGTTTGTTTGCACATGTTTTATTCAGTGCGATCTCTGTTGAAACGATCGGGACAAAGTTGTGATAAGCACTTAATTCGGGCTTCATTTCGTTTGCCTCTTATATTGATTACATACGACAGGTTTATTGCAAAAAAGAAATCGTGACAAAGATTGAGAAGTAGAAATATCATTGAAACGTGCTTGAATACAACAAAAGATTTTGCTTATCTTCAACAAGAAGTTCTTGTTGACCTCCTATAAGACGTTCGCACGTTATCCTTCAATAAGAATAATAAAACGTTCTATTTTCTGCGATAAATTACGTTATACACGCATTCTACATTTCACAAATCGAGATACTTTCAACTAAATGCAACCGTTTAAACTTAAGCGTTTGGAGTCGATAGCGTACGATTAAAAAAGAATTAACCCAGAAAGAAAATTATAGTTCGATGTATTTCAATTCGGTGGCGATAACTTACTTCTGATAAGAGTTAATTTTCGTCTACTTAAACCTCATCTGTTTTGTAAGAGAATTCAGATGTACGAGCCATGTGAGTAACTGTGGTAAACCACATTATTATTTATAAAGATAATAGTTTCATTCAGTGTCTCATAAAATTATTTATTATGCGTTTATAAGAAAGTCGAATGCTACGTTTAGTGTATAAAACTATGCAGACTGTTAAAAGCTGACATATTTCAAAACAATCAGAGAAATATTTGCTTAAAATACATTTTACAAACTGATGCCGTAAACGCCTGGTTTTGCATAAAAATCGACGTACTGAATACTAAATATTGCAATATCTAGTACGAATGTACTCGTCACGTTGTCATTAACTGGGATGAACGCGTTCAATTAAAACGGATGGTGTCTACAAAAATAGGCACTGAATAGAGACGATGCGGTATTTTCCAAGAACACGTTATCCGCTATACAATTATTATCAATGCATAATGAGAAAGTACGTGTATGTAAATGTTCAATTACTGCATAACTCTGATATCGTGTAAGATTTAATTGTTCTTATTTCATACTGAGTGTCATTCATCTGTCTGTCAACTAATTAAATCGGTTTTAAACTGAGTTCGTTATTTATATTAGCCTTTTCTCAATGCACTTTTCGACTTTCGTCAAGGGTTTAGTATTGATTCACTTCCTTATAATGTAAAATCATTTAGGAAACGAAGGATCGTAATTAATGAGAGGAAAGATGAGTAAATAAGGAAACGGAGTGAATAATTTAACAGGAAATGGGAATTCCGTTTCTTGCACCGAAGACTCCCATCGCTCGCGGGGATCCTGGCGATTCCCACTATATGCACGCACGCATATGCACTTTGTGGAAATATCGTCACCATATAAGAACCCCAAGAAAGTTTTCCTTATCGGTTCGCGTGTAATTACGCGATGAAATGCATGGGGGGTCAGGAAAACGGGAACTTCCATCGTGTTCATAGCACACATCCTAATGACACCGAAATCGACGATTGAGAAACAATTCCGGAGAAAGATATATCACATTTGACGTCTACTCTCGTTTAAAATCATATGCATATAAAGCAACGTGGCCAGTGTTCCACCGAGTGGTCTCACAATCAAAGCTTCAACTATTATTAATTGCCAATTGTATATAGTAACAATTAAAACCGAATGTAAGTGTAATCCCCATTCATCATTTGGTGCCGTGCTGACAATAAAAAGAAACTGAAAAACGATACGATTCAAACGGGCTAGAAATAATATCTACACATAAGTATAGCAGACCGTGTATCGCTGGCATGTAAGTCATTTACTGATACTTCGTATAATAATACACAGTTTGTGAATTCAAACAAAATAACATTACCTCACTTCGTTATATTTCTAGATAATTCATGTGTTACTTTAGATATAACTTGGACTTGTAGAAATATGTAAATTGACATAGCTTAAAGAAGCTACAGAAGCGGATCTGAAAATTTTGCTTAGGATTTTTATAAAATGCAAGATCACAGTGCGTTGTCCGCTCCATTTAATCATTTCATTCTTAAGCATAATAAAAAAAGAATATTGAGTACAAAAGTATAATTTAGTCTAGTTTAATGCAAAGTAAATTGCGAATTCGAAGTGTCGTAGGTACGAAGTGAAACGTGTTCGTATCATTTTGCAAAGCGTGAAAGAATTTTAATTTGCTATTCACCTTATACGGTAGTAAAATAAGATCCGTTCCATATACATATATATATTTTTTTTTATTTTGTTTTAGATCTGATCGCGTGCAACATGGTTTCGTTCGACGTCCGTATAAACTTTTTATCGATGTATGCCATTGTGGTTTTGGCTGTGATAATTGGTGTGACAACTGTTGGAGCAGAACTCAAGCTGGTGAACGTTGTAAGAAAACATGCTTGATTCTAATTGCACAACGATCGTTTTAAGAAAATTGATCGACAAAATTTAGGAACGTTCAAATGAAGAGACATAATTCGTGTTGTAAATTAAACAATTTTTTATACAATTTGATTAAATAAATTTTTATATCTAATCTCGATAATTTCACAGATATTCAGGCATGGCGATAGAACGCCGGACAATACTCCCCTTGAAATGTATCCAAACGACCCTTACCTCAACGATACTTTTTATCCAATGGGTCGAGGCCAGCTGACAAATGTAAGTTAACAATTCAAGTCTTTCTTAATACATCGTCGACTGGACATCCACGTTGTTCATTTGTTAAACGTGGAAGACGAGAGACATGAATTAGCATTTTTTATTTTCTACATGGGAGACATGAGTCGGCATCTTGTATTTCTTCTGTAAACAGGTGAACTCGTATTCGACACGAACGATCGGCAGAAATATTCCATATAACAACTAGTTAATCAACTGTTTCTATTTTAATCCTTTAACTCTAACACACATAAGTGCTTTAATAATTTATTAACAGATGAAACAATTATGTTTCTTCTTTCAAGCATTTTTGAAGTGTCTCACGTGTTCCACTGTTAACTCATGTGTGTTAATAGCTTTCGACGAAATATTGAGAAGTCTTGTGAGACGAAGAAAATTGGATAATTACAGGCGGGTAAGATGCGTGAATTCACACTGGGACAATATCTGAGGAATCGTTACGGGCCATACCTGGGAAGCGTTTACACGCCAGAATCGGTCTCAGCTCTCAGTTCGGATTATGACAGAACAAAAATGTCTCTGCAGCTCGTTCTTGCCGGACTCTTCCCACCACCCGAGTTACAATTGTGGAACCGCAATCTACATTGGCAACCGATTCCTGCACAATACTTGCGACGCTACGAGGACAATGTATTCCTCCCAGAAGATTGTCTATTGTAATTTTAATTCTTACGAAATCCTAATTTGTCTTTGTTGTAAATTCCATTCGGAGTTAAGCGAAGAGAATTTTGCATAATGTTTTTCTCGTCCTCAGGTACGCAGTTGAGTACCAAAGAGTATTACAATCGCCTGAAGGGAAGCAAGGACTATCGAGGTACGATGCGCTGAGCAAGAACCTAACACATTTCTCTGGAAAAAATATAACTACACCTTTGGACTTTTATTATCTTTACCATACACTGATGGCCGAGTATTCAATGGGTTACAAATTGCCAAACTGGACGAAGCCTTATTTCCCGAAAGGAGAACTGTTTGACGCAACAGTATTTTCATACAACATTGCTAATTCGACACCTTTACTGAAGAGACTGTACGGAGGTAGGGCCATTCAAATTTTTATCGATTTTCAAATTTACTTCAAAACGTTGCGTTATTTTAATCACAGTATATACTTCGTTGAATTATCTCATCCTGTCTCTATTCCAGGTCCGTGGCTTCGTATTGTTACCAAGGCCATGTTAGACGTAGTGTCAGGATCACAACAAAAAAAAATGCATTTGTTTAGTGGTCACGAAAGCAACATTGCGGCCGTTTTACATGCGCTTGGCGCCTACTATGCCCACGTCCCGGAATACTCCAGTGCTGTTATAGTAGAACTTCATCATAATAGTACTGCCGGTACCGCCTATTTTGTAAAGGTACGTAGCAACACATTTTTTATGTGAAAATGTATAATTTAAGTAACAGCTAAAAATTATATTTTTAGAAGTATTGATTTTAATTAGGTATATCGAACTCGTTTAAATTATTAGTCAGTAGTTTAACAATAATTATGGGAACGCGTATTTATCTCGTCTCGCTTACGAAGATACATATTAACACGACTATTGAAGTCGTAACCAAGGACACTCATAATTTACGATATTTCCCCAGTTTCGATAGCGTGCGTAAACAATTATTAACGAGAATTATTGATTATCGAAAGTCTGAAGTCCTTGGGAAAATAATATTGCACACACTCTCGCGTATGAAAGAAGTTCAAATATTAACTCGAAAATAGTGACGCAAAAGTGTGTATGAACAATTTTTCTTGTCATTTTTTAATTTGCGTACAGAGAAGCAAATTCACCTATTTCATATTACGTATTGTATGTATTACTGTGTCGTTAAAGGTGGCTTACTACGTGGGTATTCCATCCAGAGCACACGTGGTTCAAATACCTGGCTGTGATGTGCTCTGCCCATTGCATAAATACCTCGAACTGGTGGAGGATGTAATGCCATCGAACGAGGAAATGATCTGTGACAAGGGTCTGGCCAGGGAATTTCTGGACAAGAAGTCAACCGAAGAATTAGAATTGTTAAAATACAATTTAATAAGAACGGCAGGAGTTGTCGAAGCTTAGTAGGCGTGTAAAAGATTTAAGCGTGAATTTCACTCCTCTAAAGCCAAAGGAAGCTCCGCAGTCGATGTACACGTCGACTTTTGACGGAACGAATATTTATATGAATATAAGTGAAATTAATATACGTACAGTAATCGTACGGTATTATATGACTTAACAAAAATTATTAGGTATTTCCGTAATCGATCGTATATTTAACTTGAACGTGCAATTTCACGATCGCATATAAGTGCAATTCTGAACTGACGATATGAATAATGTACATACGTAGATAATTCTTAATTTATGAATCAGTAACCCGTACTAATTATATATTGACTTCGTGTAAAAAAGATTGCAACACGGTTTGT